>VDFB02339314.1:0-21115 GCA_007258455.2 Sequoia sempervirens | reverse complement strand
ATTAGCCTAAGGAATTGTTAACACAAAGAGATAGGATGAAAGAAGATTGTAAATAATTATACCTTCTCTTTGCAGCTGAAATTCCTTGGTTGGCAATTGATTTTGAGTACTTGTGTGCTCCTTGGATGGCTATTGATATGACTAAATGAAAGATTGACTATATGATGGGATGCAAATGCAAATGGCTAAAATGTTTTGGCTAAATAAGAGGAAATGCTTGTGAATTGAGTGTTCAAAATGACAACATGTAGGCGCAAAATGACTAAGTGTTGAAAATTCCTTAAAGGGGGGGTATTTATAAAGGAATTTGAATTCTCTAGAGAATTCAATGGTGGAGATTTATTCAACAAGGTAAAGATGAAGGGCTATAGTGAGTTGAGGACTCAGAAGCCCTCACCTCTTGACATGTGGAATGTGAAATGGCTAAGGGTGTGATGATGTGTAAGTGAGGTGGAAGGAGGGTAAATGATGTGGAGGAAGGACAAGTACCTTGGGGAGTGAGAAGATTTCCTCAAAAAGGAACTTCTTTTCCCCAAGTGAGAATGAAAGTGACATTTGAGAAATTTTGAAATTCCTTAAAAATCCCCATGGGAAATGAGAAAGTGGTTGGAGAAATAAACGTGAATTAAAAATTCACATACTTGGGAGAATCTAATGGATAAGAGAGGGTATCCAAAAAGGTGGGAGTTGGTCACATGTGGATGAGGTGACAATTTCAATGTTGTAGAAGTCTTGGAAGGATAAAATGTGAATTAAAAATTCACATGGGGAAGAGGAGGGCCTAGGATGAATAAATGTGAATTAAAAATTCACATGGGAAAGAGGGTCAATGCCAAGAAAGGTAAATGGAAAGGTTGAGTAAAAAAGGATGCTAAATGTGGCTAATGACCTTGATTAAGGTTGTGCAAACACATAATTAGGATTATTAATGGAAGATTAGAAGCAAGTGGAAAGTGTAGGAGGATGTGACATTAATCCTTGATTGAGAGGATGCATATCCTAATCATGAATTAATTAAATCAATCCAAATTAGAGAGGGATTATGAAGGATGTGACAAGGAGAGAGAAAAAAGAAGATTTTAAATTGATTTTAATTCAAAAAGGATAAAATGAATGAATTAAATAAATTCATGTATTTATTTAATTTAGAGAGGAAAAAGGTGAAAGGTAAAGAATTTAATTGTTAAACTAAATACTTTAAGGACTTTAGGCATAAAATGTAATATTAATTGAATACATTAATATTGATGGAATGGACGAATAAAGATATAAATTTGTTTGTATAAGAGTGATCAAATTTAGATTTCTACAGTGCCGACTAGGAACACATGCCTCTCGTAGGAATGGTAAGATTTCAAATCTCATGGTTGAAGCAGACCAAGCACAGGGACACTAAAAACCAAGGACATTCCCAGACTAGGCAAGAGAACTAGAACAAATAAAACACACCTATATAATATTTATAGGACTGTACAACATGCATGGAAAATGACATATTTCAAGAGAAATATGGATTCAAGAACTTTCCATGTACTAGGAGTTGAAGAATTTTTCCTGTCAAACTTTGGAGGAAATATGAGACTTCCCCATGTTTATTTGATATGAGATAAGAGACTAACCATAATGCTTCAAACTTTCTGTGCTTACCCTTGTGTTTGACTTGTAGCTTCATATTTGCATTTTTGGTATGAGCTTCTCTTCTAGTTTCATCAAGCTGTACAAGCTTATCAATTATGTGCTACATATTATAACAAATATCATCATATTCCTACACAATTTTTTATATCTTGGGAAAATTATTTTGTGGTAGCCTAGCATCCAAACCATACAACAAATCAAACAGTGAGTGACCAATAGCCTTTTTCATAGTAAGCCTATATGCCTAGAGTGAAAGCTTCATCTTTGAGTCCCAAGCTTTCTTGTTCTTTTGTATCACCATCTTAATAATCTTCATTAAATGCTTATTACTTGAATCAACTTGACCATTTCCTCAAGGATGATAAGGTGATGCGTAATAAATTTGTATGCCATGTTTATCACAAAAATCCCTGAACTCCTCTAATCTAAAACACATAGCATTATCTAAAATGGTGTTTTCTCAAACTTGAAACCTAATCTTAATATTCTTCATAAGGAAATCCACTACCAATTTACTTGTTTCCTTCCTTATGGGTATTACTTCTACACATTTTGTGAAATAATCAATGGGAACAAGGATCAATGAGTACCCTCCACTGTATTTATCTAGTATTTCACCAATAAAATAAATTCCCCATTGTTGGAAAGGAGCCTGATCAAAAATAGGCCTAAGTGGTAAACTCCCTAGAAACTTTAATTTTCCTGCAAATCTTTAGAAAGCATCACAAGTCTTGACAAAATTCTATGAATCCTTAAAGATAGTGGGCCACTAGAATCCTGCCCTTGAGATCTTATGAGTAGTGGTCTTTGCCATGTAATGACCAACAAACACTCCATTGTGCATTTCTTGCAAGAGTTCTAATTCCTGCTTTGTATCCGCACATTTAATCAATACACCATTTGAGTTTTTCAACCACAATTCATTATCAATAATTACATACTTAATGAGTTACAATTTCAGTATTCTCTTTTCATTATTAGCCATATCTATAGAGCATTGTAAAGTTTGTAAATATTGAACAATCCTTCTATACCATCAACATGTCTACATATCACAAATGGGTGAAACATCAATAGAGTCAACTTGATTTATTTGATTTTCTTCCAAGTTAGTCTCTACCATTAACTTAGCCAGACCATGTGTCCTCTAGCTAACTTGGTAATCTAGATATGAATGCTGAATTCTTGTATCTTATTGGGGTATGTGCAAGATCATGATGGGCCAAAAAGTGTCAATATGATGGGTATGTGGTGTGACTATTTTTTACCCAAAATTGATGAAACAAAAGGGTTTTTAAAGGATATTCTCATCTTTCCACCAATATAAATCATGCTTTACTTTGAATTTAATAAGTAATTATTATTCATTTTCTATTCAAATTACGACTAAAGTCCTGATTGATAGGTTGATTGAAAAACATCTATACTTTCAAATGGTATCACATTTTTTTAATCCAAAACATCCACATTCTATGCTTCACATAATATAGGATTAAAAAATAAAAATTGAATTTCATGAAGTTTTGATGAAGTTAAGGTGGTTAGACATACAAGTTTTTATATTTTCAAAAAGTTGTAATAAAAAATTCATAATTAATTATTTACTTTGGAAAAAATTACAAAAAAATATGCATCACATTAGGGCATGAGTCCTCTACTTATATCTAAAATCTTATAAAAAAATATTATCATTTTATTGTGGTTAGGGTGGTCAGACATACACCTACTTATTTTTTCCTAAAATTTAAGTTGCTGCATTGAAATTTCAAATTTTCACCAAATAGATTTCCTTTTTAAACAAACCTAGTAGTTTAGAAACTAGATTCAATTTACTATAGATTTTATTCTTACATATTTTGAAATAATATAGATAACTTATTAAATTTTTATGTCAAGTTCCTAACTCTGATTTTTCTAAATTTTTTTTGCCACTTAAGGGCCTATTTTTCCATGATGATCCTGCATACCTATTGATCCATCTACACCTTCTACCTGTGGTTTCTTGTTGAGTGAAAATATCTTTCACAGTAGCGCTTGGTACAAAGGCTATGACTGTGGCTCCTACTAAATAAGTTCTAAAATTATTTGCATCCTTGACTAGAGCATACACTTTCTTTTCAATCATACCATACTTCAGCTCTGTAGCCTATAAAGATTTACTAAAGAACTCAACATGGGTTGTTCAAAGCCCTCATCATTTTTCTATAGTAACATAGCAACAATTGTATGGAAAGAAGCAAAAGAGAAAATGTGTAGTGGTTTAGATAAATATGGAGATTTCAAAACTAGAGCCTCTTTGATTCCAAACCACCTTTTCTCCCTTCTTCAACATCTTGGAGATGGGTCTTGTAATCACTAGAAAATTAGTTACAAACCTCCTCAAAAAGTTAATTTGACCAAAGAATGATTGAATACCTTTAACATTCTTTGGTTGTAGAATCTTGTCTATGGATTCCACCCTTTGAGGTTCAATTCTCGCCCCTTCTTTAGACACAATATACCCCAGTAATTTTCCTTCAGTAACGTCAAAGGCACAAGTTTTTGGATTTAGTGAGATTCCATTTTCCAAAGCCCTAATAAATATCTTCTCTAAGTGCATGTAGTTATCTTCTTTCTTGGATTAGGATGTCAAGTCATTCTAATATATAGCCATGGACAAGTCAATAAAATCAGAAAAGGCTACATCCATAGCCCTTTGGAAAGTTGCACCTCCATTTTTTAAACCAAATGACATCCTCACATATACATAGGTCCCGCATGGAGTAGTGAATTCAATCTTTTATTGCTCAGACTCGTTCATTTTCACTTAGTTATATCTAGAGAAACCATCCATCATTTATAATAGCTCACAACTAGTTACTTTCTGTAACATGGCTTCCATGTTAGGCAGAGGATAGTTTTCCTTTAATGATGATATGTTTAGATTTATGAAATCCACACATAACCCTATATCACCATTCTTTTTCTTGATTGGTACGAGGTTAGACACCCATGAAGAGTGCCTTATTGGTGTTATGATACTAGCATCCCTCAGCTTCACAATTTCTTCTTGCATCTTAGGAGCTAAGGTATGATTGATTGGTCTTTTCTTTTTCTTGAAAGGCTTGGCATCTTCTTTCATAGGAATCTAATGTTGGAATAGTTCCTATCTATATGCTTTCAAATCATCATACAACCAAGAAAAGACATGTCTATATTTTCTCAATAAGGCAATCAACATTTCCTTGATCTTAGGCCTCATTTTCAGTCCACAAATTTACTTCTTCCAGGTTCTATGGATGAGTGGTAGTTGTTTTAACCTTAATCTTGTCTTGATTGTCAAAGACCCTTTCTAGTGCTACAAGACTCTTGGAGATTTTTTTTGCCTTCAATTGAATAACATCATTCCAAAAGATAGTATCCTTATGGACCATAGATTTTTGGCTCCCTAATTCTTTCTAATGCTTCTAGGTTTTTTCACCTAAAATTAGAAACATAGGCCAAAAATGCAATGCTAACATTCAAACACTAATGTGATATGGATGCAATATACCTAGATACAATTTTTTAATATAAGAAACTAAAAATATTGATTGATTAATGAATGGAAACTAAAGGAAACCAACTTGTTTGAAAACACATTGTGTAATGCATAAACACCTAGAAATGAATGCAAAATGTAACATAACTGAATGGAACTAAAAGTGTGCACTTGGAATCTTGAAGGAGGGTGGAAATGACATTTGAAAAGTTGTTGATGCTGATTTTTAGGCCTAGTGGGACTCATTCACCATTCTGGGCGTATCAGTCCCAGTTCTACAAAATTGTGCCACAATTTGTTTTTGAAAAAAGGGTATCTAAAAATGTAGAAAACTAAAATTGACCTAGAAGTAGGACTCATTCACCACCCATGGTGAATGAGTCCACTTTTGAATTTTGAATATTCAAAGGTGGAATCAGAGCTCTCGGTTATCACTTTGATTCCCTACAGGTGTTTGCTTTTGAAACTCTAGTTTTGTTGATATTTTGACTTGCTGAATGAAGATAAAACCTAAAAAATTGCAACTTGATCTTGAATGATCTCCAAGCTTCCAAGAGACCTAAATCAACAAACACACAAGAGAAGAAGGATAAATGTTGAATGTTAGGGCATGGGGTTTGCCTTGTTCAAACCCCTTTTAGGTAATTAAACCAAAATGATGAGATAATAGAATGAAACATGCAATAATGGAGTTTATTACCTTGCCATGATGTTTGATGTAGAAAGTATGTAGAAAAAAATGAAGAATCTACCCTTGAAGGTTTGAAAATTGATCTTGAATGGCTTGTAATGTCAAAAACCTAGCTTGCTTGAGAAGATAAATGATGAATGAGTTGTAAAATTAGTTGAGAGATGTAAATTATGGCTTAGAAATTTCTATTTATAGGAAATTATCCTAATTTACCCATAAATTGGATCCCTAAGGCCGACATGTGAAAATAATAAACTTAATTTTCACTTTTTTCTGACTCAAAGGTTAAAAATGAGCCAAATGGGACTCATTCACCACCCATGGTGAATGGGTCCCACTGGATGGGACTGATTCACCATGGATGGAGAATGGGTCTCATAGGGGCCATTTTGATAGCTATGAAGCCAGGAGATAAGGAAATAAGGTTTAAATTGCAACTTTGTCAGGTATTTAATCAATTTAGGCCTTGAGATACACAAAATGGATTAATGGGGGCCTATTAGTGATGATGTAAAGGTCAATTAAGGCTTGGGATAGAAAATTCAATGTGAAAGTGTCATTAAGTACACTTTACAACACTAAAATGAGGTCCACTCAGCCTAGGAAAGCACAAGAACCAATGTGAATGTGAAAGACACATTAAAACACTAGTTTAACATTAAGTTTGTTTTACAAGCCTTCTAGATTGATGTGATGATGTAGTTAAATATGTTTTATAATGTTGAATTAGGGAGAAATAGATTCATTAAGTCTAGTAAAGCGTGAAATTCCCTTACAACACTTTACAACACCTTTACAAGACATCAATAAAAGCATGTTACTCAATTTGCAAGGGTCCAAGACCTAGTGTGGATGCATAAAATGCCTCGTAACACCTAAATCAAGGCCTCATTAAGTCCAATTTATCATAAATTATTCCCATGTTAAGCAAGAGGTACTTTTTTCTATAGTACACCTTACCATCTATATTCTCAATAAATTCCCCAAAGTCAATCTCCTGACCTTCATATTCATCAACACATTTCAAGAACTCCAAGATATCTTCATCATTGTTGAAGATTTGTCAATTGTGTACATTGTCGGGAATTGATGACCTTGTGTGTACCTCAACCTTCAAGATACTTGTAAAAGTTATGTCATCTAGTCTTAATACATTGTAGGAAAGTAAATCTTCCACTCTGTTCTATCCTCTCTCCATCCAGTCAATCCCAAAAGCGTCAAACTATTCAATTGAATCTGATACAACATTTATGTATTTTTTCAATCTATTATTTTTGCATGCGTATCTAGTTCTCAACTAGGATATTACCAACTCAGATTCACCAATTACCATTAAATTTTTTATCCCATGCTTTTTGTCCATCTTAGTCCCAATAAAAATGCTTCATATTTGGCCATGTTTGTACAGACAAAGGAAAAAGTGAAAGAAAAATTATATGTATTTCCACTAGGTGATACTAGTAATATCCCTACATGAGACCATTCCTTAGAGCTTGCACTATCTAAGTACATATTCTAGTGTCCATCCTTGTTAGATAATCTAATGACTTCATTATCTATAGGTTCAGGGCGCCTATCACATTCTCTTGGCAGTTCTCCCACTTTGACTTCATTGATATCAGTGTCTATAGATAGAATTGTGTCATCATCAGGAGCATGTTGCTGCATATGTGGCACTTTGGGTTACCTGACCACTTGAACATCCTTACCATCAATGGGGAAAGCATCATAAGACATGTCACACTACATGCTTCCACCCATAGAAGCATTCCATAGTTTGGTGGGATATCCACTACCACCACACTCATCCTAAATTCCTTCTTTTGATAAGCTGCTAATCTATAAGGAAGCTCATTAATTACACCTGTCATAGGGACTTCCCTTGAATCCATAGCATAAAATTTTCCATGGGTAATATCAACATTTAGTCCCAAAGCATCCATAACTTTTGTTGGAATTATGTTATTGGATGCTCCAAAATCAATAATGCAATTTTTTAGAAAATTTCCCTCAACTATTAGTGTGAAGAAGAATTGCTCTATTTTTCTGGGACAGGCTGTGACTGAATTCATTAGAAAAATGTGAGGGATCTCAATAATCACTCCCTTAATCTCTTTATCCTTATTTTCCTTCTCACTCACTTTGGGTGGAGTGGACATCACTAAATCATTACATGGTCTAGTAGCACCATAGATAAGGGTTGCTACCTTTTGTTTATGCTCATTTATTCTCATCATCTCAAGTAGAGGGATATAAAATTTCACTTGACTAAGCAATTAAAACATGTCAACAGGGGTTTATTTAGTTAATTCAACTAGAATCATACCTTGTTATATATCGTTATCCTTTTATTGATTCTTTGTCATATCAACCCTAGGCTTGGCTTCTTTTCTTACTGCTTCAAGATTATGCTTCTACACCTTTGTTTTCATAGCAAGGGACTTGAGCTCTCCATCTTCTTTTGGTTTATCAGTTTTGTTAGACCAAATCTTATATCCCTTATTCTTCTTAACTTTGACCACCTTTGTTTTTCCATCAAACCTTTTCTCTTTACCCTTGGCATTCTATTCTTTGATAAAGAGTCTAGAAGGGCTACCATGGTCAACACCTATTGTTTTGTTCCTTAGATGGTATGAGCTTTTGGCTTGAGCAGCCAAGGCCACTGTATACCTTGCAATTTCCTCATCAAAAGGTTTTGTCAGGGACACATTATCCTTAGTTGCTTCTAGATTGTATGCTTCACTATCACTATCACCGTCCTCATTAGAGAGAACTTGTTGGTGATATGTACTAGAAATATTCCTTTGGTCATCTACATCCATTTCATGGGTTTCTATATTAGACGATCATTCATTATCAACAAAGTCTGAACCATCCATAATCATATTTACATCAACATCCTCCTCATTAGATTAAGCATGGTATTTAGGTACATCTTCATCCACTTCCACCATTTGTTCAACTGCACACTAATGAGGAGAATGCAACATTTGGAAAACTATACAACAAGGGATCTCATCAGCAAAATTACTTGAATTATTCTGTAGATGATCTAAGGGAACCTTGTTCTGAGCATTTCTCTGATTGTTAGGAACATGCTTCCCATTATGCCAGTTTGTATTTTATGGATTATCCTACAACCAAGGAGGTCTTTCATTCTTATGATAATTGTTTGACAGGGACTTTTCTTACTTTGAAATTCTATCATTCATAGTCTTCATAAAATTGTCAATCTTATCCTCAAGGGTACCTCCTTTAGCACCAAAATTTTTATCATCCCTTTTTGGATTCTTGAGGATCTTTACATCACATCTTCTCCCAACCTTAGTGGTTGCTCTGGAAAGCTATCAATATGGATGACCATCTTATAAGCCTCTCACAATGTTAGAGGATTCTTATCTAGCAAGCAATAGCTCATCTTAGCATCAAAGGCATTACAATAGTTCACCAAGCACACCTTGTCATTTAATCTTAAATGTGGAGGTAGACAATTCATCAATTTTTGAAATCTTATATTGAAATCCACCAAACTTTCATTATAGATTTTGACAATATTATTAAATTGATTCAAGAGGAACCTTGAGTTAGTCTTATCACCATACTATTCTCTGAACATCCTTTTAAACTTTTCCCAAGACCCAATGCTTTTAGCTAGAAAACTCCTATACCATTCTCTAGCATCCTTGATAAGGGACTATATAAATAACTTCATCATGACATCCTTTGCTTCTTCTATAAGCAAAAAATTGCACCCCTCACAATTTCGTATACATTATTGTACCCACTTTAGTGTCCACTACCTTAGCATCTTGAGTAGGCTCATTTTAGCCCTTGCATCAACCTTTTTACCCTCTTTTCAATAGCTACCCTCACGTGTCAGCTTTGCATAAGACTTTGTTCCTTTCTGGTTTGTGTTGTTTAGTAGCATCACATGTCTGGACACTAGCACGCCGTGCAGACATCCGTATGTTGCGCTAGCGTCTTGTGATGTTTCAACATTCAAACGACCACCTCCATGCATGTTTTCCACTTGTTAGCAAGTTTTGTTGGTGGTAACAGCTGAGGGCACCCAAAAATGACTTAAGAAGCTTCTTTTCTCTCTTTTTAAGTCATCCTTTCAACTCATTTGGCTCTCTAACTTCTTCCAAGTCTTGCTAGCACTTCTCTAGCTTCATTCCAATCTCCATCACTTACACAATTTCATACAACTTGTTGTAGCAGCTTCAAGCTCTCTCAAACTCTCTTCGCAACACTCCATACAGCTCTATCCCCTTTTCTTTGCACTTGTGAGCATCCTGGGATTCCATATCCCCTACTATTTGCATATTTACTTGGAGATATGGGTTCTCCTCCTTGAGTGGGGTTTTCTTTTATCACCTCTTTTGTGATACGAGTTATCCTCCTCGAGTGGGGTTTTTTTTATCATATGCTTACTTGGTGGTGCAAGTTCTACTCCTGAGTGGGTTTTTCTTTCACCACATGCTTTGTTCATCACACTCTTTCTCTCTATCTTCTTGGCTTTCTGTGGAGGTGGGAACACAAAAATAGGGGTTTGACTGAGGCAAACCCCTATATAGCCCCAACACTTTCTCTAGACATAACACTTGTAGGTATTGAAGAAATTCATGTATGGAAGGCTTCATCACTTGCAGTTGTGAGCATCCTCTTTCCTCTCTTTATCCTCTTTATCATTTACCTTGCTTTATCTTAATTTCTATCACTTTCTATTACTTTATCAAATTATGTAATTTCTCAATAGTCAGAGTAGAAGTAGTCATTTAGGAATTCTTTGTATGACATTCTCACTTTCTAGTCCATATGACGCGCCCCTTTGGGACACGGTTACTATGTCATCCTTGCCGAGAGCTTGGTTTATCTAGAAAGTCTTTGTGACCTACTCTTTTGGATTCTAAAACTTTTGTTGCTATTCCTTGAGGGTAGATTGGGGAGTTCACCTTGTGAGGCTCTTTGAATGAAGAGAACTCATGAGTAGCGAATCCCCTATTCTACACTTCTATCTCAAAATCATCCATGAAATTTGAAAATTCTTTAAGGTGGTCTTTAGGAAAGGGTTAGGATAACTAGCAATCCTAGTAAAGCATAATTGTTGATACCTTTCAACTTGCATGGGTCTCTTGACAATCTAGTCTCTATGAACATTTCTAGATTCATCATATTATCATCATTGAGTTTTCTCCTTACCTTTTTCCATCTCGATATTGTTACCACCACCTTTCTTTCTTCCTTCATCATCTTCAAAATAGGAATTGCTACTTTTGTCATTTCCTCCACCTCCACCACCCTGATCCCCACCACCACTTCCACTAGAAATATGTCTTGCAAACTTC
Source organism: Sequoia sempervirens (assembly GCA_007258455.2). Classification (NCBI taxonomy): domain Eukaryota; kingdom Viridiplantae; phylum Streptophyta; class Pinopsida; order Cupressales; family Cupressaceae; genus Sequoia; species Sequoia sempervirens. The sequence continues at coordinate 9,918 of VDFB02339314.1, read as the reverse complement.
ATCTTCAATGATTCACTGTCAGTATGTTCAAAGCTTGAGGCCTCTGGAGTTGGTATGGAGGTCTTAAGAAAATAAATCTTTCTAGCTATTTTTGCATTAGTAGCTTCTACTACAACTTTCTTCAACTCTAATTGTAATTTGTCATTTACTAGTTGCAATATTAAGATCTCAAGGTCTGGGGGAGCAATTGATGGGGTAGTATCAATTTTAACATTTTTGGTGGGGGTGTTAACAAAGGAAGTATTGATACTAGTGTTGGTACTAGTATTGAAATTATTAAAGGTAGCTTTCTTTGGCTAATCAATGGGCTTCTTCTTGATCTACATGTTGAGATTTATGAGTAGTGGCAAAAGGATCTATGACTTTTGAAGTTGCAATTGATGTAGTATAAGTATTTGCGGCATAGGTTCCCATTGGAATGGTCACCTTAGATGGATCAGGGGTCATTTTAGCAGCAAATCTAGCAACATTTTCTTTAAATGTTTTCTACCTTGCTTCCTCTCTCATATTTTCTATCCTTTGTCTCTGAGCATCTCTATCTTGTGTTTTAGCCTTAATTTTGTCTTCCTTCTCATTCAACTCCCCCCCTTTTTTTTTCTCTCAACTCTCTAAGCCTACATTCTTCTTCTTCCTTATGCCTAAGCTCTTCTTCTACCCTGATCCTTTGCTCTTCTTATTCTAAGGATTGCATATCCTTATCTATGTCTTCCTCATTTTCAAGGATATCTCCAAAGTCACTAGGCTTTGGGGTAAGTAAATCATGATTAGATAGATCTTCCTCAAGGGATTGATGCAATTGTATATTATAAGGTTCACCTCTTGGCTTAAAATTACCACCATGAAAAATAGACCCAACTCCAGGAGTTAAAGGTTCTAAGAACTTATTTTTCTCCAGAACTCCCATGTATCTTTTTCTCTTAACACGTCAAGTTAATTGTCAAACACTTATTCAATGGGAAAATTTCTTTGATCTACTTGAGGAACCTCAAATTCACATGCCTCCTCTTGAATATTTGCACTATTTACTTCATTATTGAAACTAGGAGATGCATCAACAAGAAGTTCAATAGACTTACTTGATTCAACACATTTCTTCATGCAGGTGGGTTTCTTGTATTTTGAATGCTCAAAATCCATATTCTATTAAGGATGCTTCTTTGTGTGAATTTTGGTCTTCACCGTGGAGCTAAATAGTACCTCAAAATTTTCTTTCTCACTTTCTTTCTTGGAAATTATTCTCACACTAACATGAGATACTTCAGAGTCACCACCCAAGATACTAAGAAATATTTTTTTATCACACTTTTGGGTTACACTAGCAATATTAGATAAAACCTTGAACATAACCTGACACAAGCTAGAAGAACAAAACACACTTTGAAGCATAAAATTAGACATAACTTATATAATGAAAATATGAACCAATATTTCTCCATGAAGTACAATTAAAATATTTGACTCTAACTATACCAGATCTACTTAGAGACGTTTGACATAACAATGTCCCCAACAAAATTGCCAATCTATTGGTTACTTTTTTAGAACCAAACTTAATCTTACCACTTACCTATGAATCTAACATAATCCAATGATTAGTAAGGGAAAGGATTGGCCGAAAAAAACGTAAAGGACTACTAAACCTTTACTTCTATTCTTTGGGCTCTGTGAAACTAAGGAGGGTGATCCTGATAATATTCAAATGATTCTGACATGCTAGTTTATCACTAACATTTAAAACAAACAAAAATACTCCTACTAAATGCAAATAGTTAAATATCGCTGAGGACTTGGTGGATCCTCTAACAAATTATACCTATTTCTCAGAATAAGAGAAACTTCATACCACTATACTACATTCACAGGTGTGTTAGAAATTGTTGTGAATATATATGTTCTTTGTTAGGTGTAGGAAGTTCGTTGACTCCAAAGATGACCAAACAAATGGATTAGTGCCTTATTAGAGGGTCACAGAGTCACAAGTGCAATAAATAGTAATACAATAACAAATGGAAACCATTATTTATAGACTATTGTATATCACTTTGTAACACACAACTGAATATCTCCAGAATTAGAAACTTCTTAGTAATCCTAAAATTTTACTCATAAATGCATGATCTCATTTAAGTACTTACTTAGCTCTTTGAACTAAAGAAAAAGATGAAATCACACATCCAATCAAATTGATTGAGGGTGAATAACTAGACCTTGATCCTTTTATGCATAATTTGAAAGAAAAAATTACAAAGGAGAGAAACTAATCTAGGAACTTCCAACTATAATTCATTATATCCTTGCTATTGCAAAAAAATTAAGTCTATTATAGATTTGAATTCAAGCCTAAGAATTAACACTAATCTAATTCTTTGTGCTTGAAATTATCTGAATCTATCATACATGAGCTCAAAATTCTCTAAACCATCAAAAGACCTATGTAATTGGCCTTGAAAACCAATTTATAAAAACATGGGAGCAATAAGCATCGAGCCAAAATACAGTCAAATTCACATCCTATTTGAAATACATTTCAATATTCATTTCAAAATTCCCCAGATAGTTATATTTGCACTTTACAAAGTGGGGGGAAAGCATATAAGAAAAAATCTATTTTCATTCGTTGAAGAAGATACACTAGCCTTCCAAAAGGAAACTTTTACTCGTTCCAACATTATTGTAGTATATTCTTCATGAGCCAAAATGTTAACCATGTGCACACCAAGTCAAAAAATATTCCAAAAGCATGAAAAGTGATAAAAAGATACAAAAATGATTCATCCACATCAGCATTTATGCCACTAATTTCAAATTTTGAGGAGAGAATGATATCTTTGCAATACTTCAACAAAATCCTAATTTGCACAAGTTCCAGGCTATGCATTGTTTCTCTCCTATCCGTTATTCACCATATCCATCATCACCTTCACACACACAAGTTTACTCAGTAAAATTTTCCAACCAGATGTTGTATTCCTCTTCTGTAGGCCATTTTACATCTAGCAAACTTTGGAATTTTGTACCATGTTGATTATACCTGGCATCAATTAATGCTCTAACCTCTTTGATAAAAGTGTCCATTTTTGTTTCAATCCCCACCATAACATCAATATTAGGATTCAACAAGGTATAATCAAATACCTTCATCCTAGCCTGTGTGAGAAGATCTCCTAGATCATTCCTACATCTATGAAACTCCTTCAACTCACCTTTGTAATTCAGTATCACAAGCATTGCCCAACTCCTCCATTTATTTAAATATTTTCAGTTTGTTCTGGAGTTGCATTCCTAGCTTTTCATGAAAAGATGTTATCTCATTCACCAATTCAATAGGTTGTAATATTTCAGGGACATTTGTAGGTGCTTCAAGATCCTCTCGCATATTATGAATCATTTCTTTTAAAATGCCTACTCAAGTACTTCATTTTCTCCATTCATTCTTGAAGGCATTTTGAACCTACAAATACTTTATGTTTGCTTCATGGATGCTCCTATAGGTAGCCCATACATCATCAACTTTGTTTACAAAATTTGTGACCCTATGTTTCAACACATGTTCAAAAATGTCATTCGCTACCTTAACAGTTTCAAATTTGGCCTTCTTGAAATTTTCCCTCTCTATCTTTAATTGATTATTCAAATCACTAATCCTCAAGGCCAAGGTCTCCATGTCTTCTATGGACAAGTTTGAAGAAGAAGCAGATGGAAAAGACAATTTCCTTACTGACTGGCTTCCCTGAATAGTGGCTCTCATCTTGTTTATTTCATCCAAGGCCTTATTATACTCCTTCACCAGAGAATCATATTTATTTTGAGAAATTTTTTCTACATCTACATTGAGCATTGTAGCATGAATATTCAAATTAGTCACTTGGACAGTCTCTTTATATCTGTGGCTCTCTTTACCACCAAGGAATCCATGACCTCTTCAATAGGCCTTGTGACCTCATGTTTTCCAATGTTGGGTGCCATGGACCAAATTGCAAGAGTATGCAACTATGGATTGTATCTAGATCCAAACACCTTGTCTTCAAAGTGCTCCTTAGATATAGAAGCCTAGGGTCCTTATTGCATCAAGTGCAATAGCTGAGGTGATGGTGCCTTCTGGTAGCAACATTATTCTACTTTCTGTGACAATGTCCCTAGCCTCGGTAGGAGTGATAGCTGCAATCTTAGCCATAATCTTTTCTTCTTCTACCATTTTAGCATCATCTTGTTGAGAAGGGTCAATATTATCCCTTGCTTGTTCAAGCCTCTCCTTTATTTCTTTGCATGTCTATTGGACCATAAATTCTTTGAATTCATTAGATTGCACAAATGCATTGTCTGCAAGGAACTCATTACAATCCTTGATCCTAGGATCATCATCAGTCTTTTCATCATAATACGATTGGAAAATCTTATCCTAGGGAACTTCTGAATCAAGAGTATCTTCAATATAAGGGGGAGTGAATTTATTTTCCACCACCTCATCACTGGGCACATGTTCTGTCATTTATTCCTCCTCAATTACCTAGACATCTTCTCCTTGTACATCTGCAAGATGCTCTAGAATATCCATAGCCCAAGGTTGTTGCTCCAAACGAGATTGTTCTTTCTCAACAACCTCCCTTACCTTTGGCTTCAAGTCACCATTATGATAATCCTTCAGCTTTGTAAAATCTCTTTCAAAAGGATTATCTATTACATCATAAGGGATCACATAGAAGGAATTCCTTTTTGTAATGTTCTCTTCATTTTCCATTATGGTTGTGCATTCCTTTTTTCTAGATATAACAACCCTATCACTAGTCAAATTTATCAACACATCATCTATGTAGAAGAACTAGAAATAGAACCTTGATAAATTCTTCTCTCTACCTTTTGCATGCACAAAAACTTTCAAGTCAAAACTCCTAACTTCATCCATAGGTAACCTGAGGTTATTCACCATGATTCCAAATTTCTCATACCCTTCTGGGGCAGTAACTTTGAAGTAAGAAAAAGAAGATTAGGGATTTACTACAGTACCCTTCACAGGCTTTTAGAATAATTCAAGGTCCAAAAAATCAATCCGCCACATAAATTCCATAAATTGCAATTGTTCAGATACATATAGGGGCAAGCAGTGTGGTGCTACTTTAGCTCCATAAGCCCTGATTAGAGTATACTCTGAATGCAAAAACCAATCTTCCCAATTATGTTGTTTATGTGACCCTACCATTTTCTTTGGGCACATGATGTTCCTAATTGATTGTGAAATCCTATGAATATCCGCCACACCCAAACTCTCTAGGATACCAAACCTGATAACATCAAAAAACATCATGTAGTTGGAATTGGAACAATCCTAGTCCCAAATATGTGTCAACATTTGAATTGGTAAAACATTATTTTCATTGTTTGTCAGTCTCAATCTCAGCTTCCTCTTCTAGTCCTGATCACCGTCAAATAGTATATGCATTAATAGAGAATAATGTGGGAAATTTAGAGGGAGAACCTCCTTATTTAGATTGATGAAATCTTGATGCATTTGTTCTGCAACAAAAGTTGCATAATCAAAACTAGTGTTCAAATTATAACCCTATTTATCTACTGCCATCACTAATAGGTTAGTGGATATCCTAGCCTCAAAGTTATGAGCTAGGACTTGATTCAAGATATAATATGCGTTCTTGAAGTAATCAACAAATTCTTCACAATCAAAGGGCTCTATATCTTTAGGGTAAAATCTTTCCCTACTCTTTCTATGCTTGACAAGGAATCTACTTCTAAAGGAAAAATTGTTTTGTTCACATTCACCATATAAGTCCACACACTTGATGTTAGTAGTATAATTGGGATTCAACCCAAATATCTCCACAATTTTGTCCCTAGTTACCTCGAGGACTATAATTCCATTTTAACTCTTAATTTTTCTTTCTGTGGGATCATAATACTTGGCCAATTCCATCATCACATCCACCCCCACAAAAATATTTGGTACCACTAGCTTCCCCAGGTTAAGGCCTCACAAGTAACATGCTCACTTGGAATATTTTTTTGTTAAAATAATACGAAAACAGCTGCTATTTACTCTAAGGCTGTGCCAATTCTCCAATTTCACTAGCATCAATTAATTTGCTTGTCACAACAACTTTCCCCGTAGGTCTCTTGCCAGTTTTTGACCCACCCTCCTTTTATGTTTCCAAAGGAACTTTCCATGAATCTCTCTTGCATTTTTTTGCACTCCTTGACCTCGTGCACACCGCAGGGGTATCCGGTGTGGGGTTAGATGCTTTAGGTGGCTCTGGTTTTACTAGAGATGAAACATCCTAGTTTTTGAGCCTTTTAGCTCTTTTCTGCTTGGGTTTTATATCTAGCTGAACGTTGGACTCACTTGGATTTGGTTCACTCATTCTTGCAATGTGGAAAGACTAGGGTTTACAGTTTTCTTATTCAAAGAGCCCCACCCAGTTTTAAAATTTTAAGACACAAATTTTCAGAACAAAACACTACCAAATTTTATACAATACCTATCACCCCAATTAAGGAAACTCAATGGGTAAATCATAAGCAAACTTATCTCTCAAATTCTATACTAATCTTTACACTAGAACAATTCAACATACTTAGCAGGAAGAGAGAAACAATTTTCTTACCAGGGTGAGAATTTTGATGTTAATGCTTTTGTAGTTTGTTGTTGGAGTGCCTCACACTGTTTCCTCATATTATGGTTATCTTCTTTACTCCCAAGAAATTACGAATGTATAGAAAGCAAGCAAATTACCTTCCTTATAGCTGAGAAATGGATCGCAAAACCATTTACTATTGATGGAAAGCTCACGCAAGCAAACTGACACTTAGCCATTAATGTTTAAACCCTGGTCATTGATCATCTCACTTTAAAACCACATTAGCGACTTTCCTTTGATCTCACTACTTTCTAATTTTCTTTAAATGATGTCCTCAAGATGTTTCCATGTTGCATGTTGTTTGGAAGCCATCGCTCATTGCTAATACATTTCACCCTTTGCAAGTCCTATTAGTGATGCAAGTATCGACATAATAAAATTTCATCCATTAGATTTAAAGCCCATCTTTGATTACATTCATCTCCATCATGTATCAATGATGGGAGAAAAAGGCAATGAAAGAAGATCAAGCCACGTGCTCCTGCGTGAAAGTCAAAGGCACATGAGACATCACTCACAAGAGGAATTCAAGTCAGCGAAAGGAAGTTAGAACATATGGATGCATCGCTCATTGCTATTTTGAAGCTCAAAGTTTGGAACGAATCTATGATGAGTGATGGAAGAGAGAAAAAAGAGCACCAAGGATATGCCACATTGCTAATGCAAAACTCTAGACTCATAACCTATCCATGATACACAAAGCAAGAGAAATACCTCTCATCACACATCACTAATGTAAGTTGTGTATTCCCAAAGTTATCCACAATGAGTGATAAGAAAAAGCGGAAGATGAGACTTAAGTCAAACAATTGTGCATGTTCTCATAAGTTGTTTTGAGAAAATGGACCACCTAGGATGATGTATGAAAAGTACTTAGAAGTCCTTAAACCACATTATAGCAAAGGATGCAAAGGCCAAACAAGGCCAATAAATCAACCTTATCAAATAAAAGTATTTCTCAACTAGGAACAAGGGGCTAGTAACATCATGGGAATTAATGAATCAAGTCATTTTAACATGACTTGCAATGGGATACATCAGGTCAACCAAAGAAATGGACAAAAGACTATAAGTTAAGATACGAGGGAAAATATTCAAACTAAAACAATACCTCATACAAAACCCTAAGCCCTAGCCATCTATCCCAACTTTCATTCAAGAAAATGTTATCCTAGAACAATGAAACATGAAAAAATTTGAGGATTCCATCAGTGGCTCTGACTGGGGATGCATGCCTCTTGCAGGCATGGTGAGATTTTAGATCTCATGGTTGAAGAAAACCAAGCATAGGGACACCAAAAACAAAGGACTTGCCTGAACTAGGCAAGAAAACAAGACCAAATCAAACAAACGTATACAATATTTATAAGACTGTACAATGTACATGGAAAAGGACATAGTTAAAGAGAAATATGGCTTCAAGAACTGTCCATGTACTAGCAGTTCAAGAAGTTCACCTATCAAATTTTGGATGAAATATGAGTCTTCCCCATGTTTATTTGCTATCAGATAACGACCTAACCAACGCTTCAAACTTTTTGTGCTTACCCTTATCCCGTGCCCTTGCATTCCAAACTAGTACCATATTGTTTGTTTTAAATTTTCAAGGAATTTTTTTTTGGTCATGCAATTGTTTGACTTTTAGTTGCATCTTTGCATTTTTGGTATGCGCTTCTCTTCTAGTTTCATCCAGTTGTACAAGGTTATCAATTTTATGTTACATATTGTCACAAATATCATCATCATATTTGTACACAAATTTATACATCTTGAGAAAGTTATTTTGTGGTAGCCTAGCCTCCAAACCATACACCAAATCAAACAGTGAGTGACTAGTAGCCTTTATTACAGTAACCCTATCTTCCCAGAGTGCAAGCTTCAGCTTTGAGTCCCAAGCTTTCTTGTTCTTTTCTATAACCCTCTTAATAATCTTCATTAAACTCTTATTACTTGACTTAGCTTGACCATTTCCTTGAGGATGATAAGGTGATGAGTAAGAAATCTATATGCCATGTTTATTACAAAAATCCTTGAACTCCTTTGATCTAAAACACATAGAATTATCTAAAATGATCTTTTCTCAGATTCCAAACCTGATCGAAATATTGTTCATAAGGAAATCCACTACCAATTTACTTGTTTCCTTCCTTGTGGGTATTGCTTCTACCCATTTTGTGAAATAATCAGTGGCAAAAAGAATCCATGAGTACCCTCCACTAGAATTTTTTGGTATTTCACAAATAAAATCAATTCCACATTGTTGGAAAGGAGCTTGAACATAAATAAGCCTAAGTGGTCAACTCCCTAGAAACTTTATTTTTCCTACAAATCTTTGGCAAGCATCACAAGTCTTAACAAACTTGTGGGCATCCTTAAAGATAGTGGGCCATTAGAATCTTGCCCTCAAGATCTTATGAGCAGTGGTATTTTCCATGTAATGACCAACACACACTCCATTGTGCATTTCTTGCAAGAGTTCTAATACCTGCTTGCCATCCACACATTTAAGCAATACACCATTTGAGTTTTTCCACCACAATTCATTATCAATAATTACATACTTAATGACTTGCAATTTCAATGTTCTCTTTTCATTATTAGCCATATTTACAAGGAATTGTAAAGTTTGTAAATACTGAAAAATCCTTCTATACTATCCACATGTCTGCATATAAAAAATGGGTGAAACATCAATAGTGTCAACTTGATTTATTTGATTTGCTTCCAAGTTAGTCTCCACCATTAACTTAGCTAGACACTATCCTCTAACTAACTTAGTAATATGGACATTAGTGTTGAATTCTTGTATCTTGTTGATCCATCTATACCTTCTATCTATGGTTTCTTGCTGAGTGAAAATATATTTGACAACAACGCTTGGTACAAAAGCTAGGACTATGGCTCTTACTAAATAAGTTATGAAATTCTTTACATCCTTGACTAGAGCATACACTTTCTTTTCAAGCATGTCATACTTCAGCTTTGTATCCTGTAAAGATTCACTAAAGAATGCAATGGGCTATTCAAAGACCTCATCATTTTTCTATTGTAACATAGTAGCAATAGTATGGAAAGAAGCAAAAGAGAAAATATGTAGTTGTTTAGAGAAATCTAGAGATTTCAAAACAGGAGCCTCTTTGATAGCCTGTTTAATGCTCTTGAATGTCTCTATCAGACTTTCATTCCAAACTATTTTCTCCCTTTCTTCAGCATCTTCAGATGGTTATTGTAATCTCTCTCAGGAAATTATTACAAACCTCTCAAAAGTTAA
>VDFB02339313.1:0-14000 GCA_007258455.2 Sequoia sempervirens | reverse complement strand
TAGTTCAGTTTTCTGCCTTAGTGGAAAACACTTTTGAGAATATTTTTTTGTATAGATTTGTTAATAAAAGTCCTGAAAAACGTCTAAACATTTCATTGGGTATAAAGTAACTCCTTAAAGACAATGTACAAATTGCTCATAACTCCATTAAAAATGAAGCAGCATAACTCCTAATCACCAATGTTCTCGAACACTTTTCGATGTACTCGCATCAGGATTTCAACATAACAAAGGCGGAACAATTTTTTATCAGCAACGGAAGTTGACCGAGATAATTTTTGGTGCCGAACTGAATCCATTTTAATGTAGTTGGCAATTCATCGAGAAAAATTGTTGGGAGAGTGAAAAAGGAAAAACCTTATAGGACTGGGCAACTAGAAGGCCTCTAAGTACAGGGGAAAGTGGAAAAAATTCTATTAAACTAAAATAATCAATGAAGTGAAAAGATATTAAAAAATAAACGACATAAGTTTTAAGAAAGAAACAAATACAAAACAAGATAAGAGTTAAATTTAGCTTCAAATATATGAAGGGAAAAGTGGTTAGATTAGCTACTGTTTATACGAGTCGCAGATAAAAGCTTGAATGGAATTTCTTACTTCTTTACTGCTCTTGAGCCTCAGCCTCTGCCTCTTCAGAATGCAAGCTCTTCTTTTACGTGCCTTCGAGCAGTGCCAACTCGCTGCGTTGATATAAATAGATTTAATTGTTAAAGCAAATCCAACACCGACAAATAGACGAACTTGTTAACAGGAGCGCCGGCGCATCCCCTGCGGGCGCGAACGCCTGCGGCGCGGGTGCGGAGGATGTGGCGGGTGGGACCTGTTCCTGTGTGCAGCGAAGAAAGTTCAAAAGGAAGGAAGTTAAGTCCATGCTGTCTCTTTCGAAGAGATAGATTTAAGATCAAAGAAGGCATAGATGGAATCTTTAAAGCTTTAATAAAATCATAGCAGCTTCTCGAAGGGCAAACAGATTCAGATGTATGTACACCTGTATGTTAATATCTCTGCATTTCAGTTGTTTTCATTTATATAACTATAAATTTAGCGAAGCCGGTGAAATGTGGAAGATAATAGGTGCGGTACCTCTCAAAACAATAAAAAATTGTTGACGTAAATCGCCAGAATAGATATAGCTAAGGCGTGGGGTTTGGTTTTGCCAGTGCGGTGCAAGGAAGGAAGGAAGTCAAAATAGGGATAGTTGTCGCGTAGAGTAGTGTACGGGGGGGATCGGCGGTCCCTTTCAAATATGGATGGAAAGGAGAATCTTAGTCTACATCAAGACATTTTACTTGGGTGAAAAGGGAAAATTGACTCCCTAGAGAGAGGAGTCACACTCTTTCAACTAGGTATTGGAGGGATGTTTGTATGTTCTCTTTTTACCAAGCCAAACTTTTCATTACCACTTCCTAGACATCTTGCTCAATGAAATTCATCTACTTCAACTAAATATCCATTTGAATTTATATTTAAAAATTTGAACTCACACTTTAAGAATGTATAAGGTGATTTCTAAATAGTTTGTATTATTTTTTAGTTTGAATGAAATATTGAAATCAACATTTTAGTGGACGCTCCCATGGCTGCACCTTCATATTAACTCTGAAATTCCGTGGTCTAAAAGTCATCTTGCCACTTAGTAGCACCCACCTTTCATAGCTTTTACTGCTCAGACAAGCGTTACACACAGAAGAGAAGTTAGCAACTAGCAACAAATAATTTGCCACCCTTACAAACACCTCCCTTTAAAGCCAATGAAAACACGTGACAATATGCTTTCATGATTTAAAAGCATATTTTAAATCATGAGAAGGAGCGCCCATCAATTCACTGCAGCTAAACACCTTGCCAACTCATGTGAATCAAGCTACTCTTTGATTTTCATTTCAAAACATCATATCTACATGTACTTGCAAAACAACAAATATTAGATAAACCTAATTTGATCGACACATGTCCAAAATTGGGTGTCGTTGTCGTAAGCAAATATCAGACTGTGTCCATAAAATCCCACGGCGATTTGAGGACACAAGTGATGCAAGCTCAACCAAGGTGAAGTACCTTGTATGGTGTAATATATAATCATTACCATACAAACACTACCAACCAAGCGTACAATACAACATATCCCATTGGATAAACAACCATGAAATACAATTTCTGCCAATAGAAAATCAAAATGATCTTCCCTCAGTATATCTAATAAACGCGTGTGTTGGCTTAGAACTAGCAATCCATCAACTTAATAACCAGGATAAACTTGCTAGGGTATGAAAGATTGCTCTGCTAGTACTCTTTCTTGAAGACATGGGAATCTTTTAAGACCCTCATCACCTTCAAACAATTCCAGTTCTTGTTGGCCACAACCCAAATTAGCAAGGACATCTACTAATTTATTGCCCTCACGATATGTGTGAGAGATTTGGATGTCTTCAAAGGGGGATAAAAGTTCCCATGCCTTCTGAAGGATATATCTTAATTTCCAATTGCAAACTCTCTTCTCCTTGCATGCATTAACAATCAATAAAGAGTCTCCTTCTACATGTTCAAAGCTTGTTGATGTTAAGATCCTTTTCCAAAGTTAGCCCAAACAAAAGAGCTTGAGCTTCCACCATGTTATTAGTGCAACTAGACAAATGATTCATAATTATTTTTTGGGTGTAGAAGCAAATTTTGGAGAAGATGATGGCTTAAATGAAGAAGTAGTCTCAAACGAACTAGGTACTATCTCTCAAGTACGAAACTGATATAAGCTAGGAGGTATGTGTTCCTTGAAAGCAAGGGTTCTAAAATAATTTCAACAACACTTCATTATGATAAGCAATGGATGATAAAATGAAGAGGCAAGGCCTTGTATTTATAACTTCTTCAACCCTGAGTTCAAATTTCTTTTCCCTTCAATTAGGGCATGCAAATGAAGATTCACATTACACTTCTAATTTGCATTTGAATTCCATTTTTGACCCCTTGAACAAGGCATCCAAATAGATTAGGCATATAATTTTAATAAAATGCAAATACTACAAGTATAGGCGTCCAAAAGATTTAAGTGAAATACCTTTATAAAACTCAATTATTTTCCAAGCTAGGCGTCCACTTAACCTTAGCCAATATTTTTACTTAAAACATTATTTTCACCAAATATAAAATCACTTAAGTCACCAAACCTGCCAAAACAGGCTCCAATATTGTTGGAGACCAAACTGCCAAAACTGCCTTACCAAGAATAGACACTACATTGAGCCACTGAGCTGTTGCTAAAAATAGCACTACCAAAAATAGAACTTACTATAAATATCATACTGCTAAAAATAGTAAATGACTCCAAACTCATTTTGAGCACAAATCGGGCAATCATCACAACTTACTAAAAATAGTAAGTCTGGGAAAGGTTGTCAGATGCAGATGCATGTTATACCACTATGAAGCTCTCTAAAAACTCAGAAGGAATCCAAAAACCAATCCTGCATGCAAACTCCCGATTGAAATTCCTGTCACTTTCATTAAATGCATGTCACATCTCTCTGAAACTTTCTAAAAACCCAAAAAGATCCATAAAACACACTGCCAAACTCCTGCATGCAAACCCCTGAATCCACAAAAGAAACCTCCCAGAAAATAGGAAGCCCTAATTCTGCTTCTGACTAGCCTATAGGCATCTAGGAATAGGCTAACAGTCACTAGAGAGTGTGGAGCTAAAAATGGGGACATTACAGTCCACCCTTCCCAAAATTGCTTGTCCTCAAGCAATGCCACCACAACTCTAGAAAAAATTAAACTGATCCATACCAACCCCAGTACGATCCCAGGGTCCCAAGTTTGTCTCAAGAAGGACCCACCATGATGATGTTGCACCACTTTGATCACATAAGTGAAACCATCGTGCCAAAAATGCATTGTCCTCCCATGTAACCCCAAAATGTTACAATCCATGATACTCACGCTAAAAGCCTTAGAAGGACTGAAATTAGCACCTTGCAGTCTCTCTCACCCAAGCGACTTTGTGAAGCCTGTATCAGCAATGTCATTGTCTATCTCAATCCTAGGCAACGGGGAGGAAAATTTGCTCAACTCAACAATGTACTCCTCAGCATATCTCCTCAAGGTGTCAAGCAGAGCCACGACTGCAAATGTGACTTCCCCAAAGCTTCTTGCAAAGAGAAAAGCAATCCTTTGCAAGAGCTCAACAAACTCATTCTCATAACTCCTCATGGATCTATTATGCCTCCCCTGAATTATTCTAATACAACCATGAAGACTTCTGAAAACTTGTATGGTTCCCACTCCAAGAGCCTCAAAATGATGAATCAAAGCAAGCAAAGGTTCACTGCCCCAATCATAAGTACAAGAGAGTGTATAGGAAAATCCTCTAGTTGGAGCTTGAACACTTCCTAAAAATGGATATTGATTGCCCCAACTCAATATACCTCTAATCTGAGACCATAAACTAGTCCTTCTAGGAAACTGTGAAGTCTGAAAATGAGTACACCAATTGCCCACCAAGTCTGAAATGGTTGACTTGAGATCTGATTTAAGGAAAATCAGCGTCCAAGAAGATGGAAAGTTGCTGCAACACTAGAAATTATCATCCAAAATAACACATCTTCTCACATCCAAGGCTGAAAACATCCTCTCTAGTGACTCCAACTCCACATAGAACCATTCTTTGCTCAAAATATATTTCCAATCCACTAGTTGATGAGCAAAAGAAACCATCAAAAATCTAGTAAAGAAGGGGACAACACCAAAAAATATGATAATTTGATCCTTATCCCTCCACAAATCCTTCTTTCCATATGTAATAAACTCCGTTAAACCATGTTGAGGATCCCAAGCATAGATACCCAACCGAAAGTGATCTCCAATGCACTGGAAAGAATACTCAACACATCCCCAAGTGCTAGTCAAAACCAAGTGCATACTCATGAAATTGGTGTCTCCTCTAGTGAACCTCTAAAGCCTATCCATGAAAGCTTCAACAACATTGGAACATGAAACATTAGACGTCTTCAAATCCAACTCCCAAAATAGACTAGTATGAAGCATCACTCAACCAAAGGGATGGATAGTCAAGCATGTCAACACCATGTTTTGGTCTTTCTTTCTCCCCTAATTCATGAATTACAAGTTTGGATTCTTCACTCCTTGCTGGGGTATTGAAACCTTGAACAGCTACCAAACTGTGTTTGGACAACATCTTGATGTCAAGGACGTTGAAAACATCCTAATTCAACACTTCCCAAGTGGAGTCTTCATCCTCAACCCCACGTATGCATTCAATATCAAGCAGCCTCAAAAGATTTCTAATCACAAAATGTGGCGCATCCTCATGGTTTGATATCAGATCATCTATACACTAGAAACCATACTTAGACTCATGTTCGGTCACTTCACCACATGTTTTATCATCCATCACAAAGAGAGGGTTATCATAACTTTCCTCAATACCCACTTCAAAGAGAGGGTTATCAAGAACTTGAAAGTCATCCCTTTCCTCTTGCTCACTTCCATCTTGCTAATCTGAATCTGCACATGCAACTTATGTTTTTCTTGTGAAACTTCCAAGATCAAACTCCTCTCAAAGACTATCAAGCTCACTAATTACTTGCTTGATTGCTTTAGCTCTTTTCTCATTCTATTGCTCCTTGAAAATTTTGAAATCAACTAGCTTCTCTTCTACCTCCATTAATGCCACTTGAGTATTTTCTAACATATCTTTTGTAGACTCAAGCTCAAGAGTAAGCTCATCAACCTTTCTCTCCTTTCCTTGGAAAGCACCAATGGTCTTCTTTGCAAATTCGAAGGCATAATCTTGATCTCTAATCAAGTGTAAATATTCTAATTTCATAGTCTCCAAAGAATCTTTAACAAGTTGCAACTTAGGGAGAGTGACTCCATCCCTAACTCCATTTTGTCTCTCCTCAATCTGAACCTTCCATAGGAGTTCTTCAATCAAACTATGTGTTTGGTCAAATCTAGATAGAGCTTGCACTTCATTTTCAACAGACACCTTGAATTGACCTCCCCACTCATAAGAATGCAAAGATGGTGAATTGTTGATAGGCTGCAAGAAAAAATTAGAACTTTGTTTCTTACAATTGTTGCCCCCATAGTTGCTCCAAGACTCTTGTCTTTCTCCATCAACTAGGTAAAAATGCTCAATATCAAGGAGAGGATCAGACTGTACAAATTCTTCAGGCCTTTGCTGACAATTAGCTTCATCAACAAGTAAATCAGATTTGTGTTTGAGAACCTCTTTAAACCTTTCATCCTCAAGAGCCATATGGTCTTCTAGCTCTACTTTCTCCTCATGAGCTCCTTGATCAAAGGTTATGGCAGCCCCCAAATCGATCAATGCTTGTCATTATTGAATGTTGTTCTAAAAGTTTCGGTAGCAACATACTCCTCCTTAGTGGTTGCAACCACTTCAAAAGGTTTTGTAGACACGTAAAATATATAAATTGATCTCATGCACCTAATCCTGATTACTAACACCAGTCCTGCCTAAATCATTTCTTTTACTAACCATTTTATCGAATAATCTTTATTTGATTAAATTCATCACATTTCATCTTTTAATTAAATAAATTAATTTTATCTGATTAAATCATCATCTTTTGTTAATTAAATAAATCATTTTGTTTAATTAATCCTATAGTCCCTCTTTTAATTAAATAATTCATTTTATTTAATTAAGCTCTAAAGTTATCTCCTTTAAATTAAATAATTTAATCTTTATTTGATTTAAATCTAACACCATCCTCTTCAATTAAATAAATTAAACTTTATTTAATTAAGTCTAAAATTATTATTCCTCTCATTTTGATTTATTTAAATCCTAAAATCTAAATCACAATGTCAAATCAACTAACTTCTATTAAAATTAATCAAATCATGATTAATGCTAACACTAATCACTCAAATCCTCTAGATTTTGCAACTTGCACAATAAATCAATTTATTTGATTTATTAATTCTCCTATTTCATTCAAAAAGGCATCCAAGTGGGAATATTCCTCCAATTTGAAAATCTCCCCCCAAAAAGGACTTGTCCTCTCCAACAAGACACTAAAAGCTTCTTACATGTCCTTGCCTTGAGCCAAGTGGCATTTAACTCTTCTTACATCCCCCCTAAACATGTCACTTCTTCAAATTCAAATTTCAAATGCATGCACATTGATCAAAATGTGCTCAACCTCCTTCCATTAGCATCTTGACAAGTGGCACAATGCCATTGGCCCATCTTTAATCCCACATTCATCCTATTCTTCAATCCTCCATCCTTCTTTGCTATAAATAGAGAGCTTCTCTATTGTATTGAGCATCCACAATCCATGTAAGATCACCATGCTCATTTGGATCCACAATCTTAGGCATTTTTATCCACAACTTATGCAAAGTCATTATCTTGAGATTTTGAATTTTCTCATCCATTGTTAATCCATTTTCATCAAGTTTTATAGTTTTATAGTTTTATAGCTAAGTTATTGCAAATGTCATCAAGGATCTTCATCAATTATCATTAAGCTTGCAAGGGATTGGGAAAGGGCCATTTTCCACATCAAAATGACACCAATTCCCCTATGGGATTGAGAATTTGTTTATTTTGTGCAAGATTAGATAGTTTTATATTCATGTTCTTCATTTATTTCTTGTTCTTGATATTTCAAATGAATCTTATGTGGAATGTTGTTTCTAACTTGCATATTGGACTACTAATGTGTTTGTTCTTTGTGTTTGTGCAGGTCTAGGATCACCATTCACATTTTGGCGCTAGAAGGAGGGAAGATTTGAAGAAATTAACACATTTTTTTTGAAAAATTATGTTGTTTTTTGTTGATTTTTTGTGTCTACAGGAAAGTGTGTCGCTAACAAAGGAACTGCGTCACTATTAATCCAATAACGCTATATAGTGACGCTAACAAACTCCAAACTACGTCGTTATGTTCTTCCCATCAGTAAATTTGAATTCCAAACTATGACGCTTTGCCATTTTTTTGTCGACCAATCATCCAAACTCCAAACTCTGTTGCTAGTCAAAACAACGACGCATATGCGGTCACTAGTTTTTCTATAGTCCGTGCTATCAGTCCCAGCAGTGCCATACAACGCTGCTGACTTCTTTAAACTTCACCACCATCGCATATTACATCACTCGAGTTAGATAAAAGGCAGTTTTCAAATTAATTTCAACATGTGCTTTTTCATTTTGATTAATTTTGACTCCTAACTAGTTTTTTGGCCTTTGTTTTTGTAGTTTTAACCAGTTTTTGTAGGTTGGCTTGGTCAAAAAGTGAAAGGAGGAAACAAGACAAAGGCTTCTCTATGGCATCATCATTTCATTGTATCAAGTGTTTTAAAACACTTTGGAAGAAATTATAATTCCATTCTAAGGATTTGACATCTTTCAAGCTTTAGGACTCAATAAATTTCATTTGGGCTCTAAAAAGAACAAAACAAAGGGATTAAAAAGAACCTTAGGCAACTTACTAGATTTTTTTTTGGACTTAACAATTGAACAAACAAATCTCACACTTCAAGTTAGTGCTTAAAAAGAATCAAATTCTTGCTTTGAAGGATTAAAATGAACATGTGTCTTTTATGCTTTGTAATCCCTTATCCAAAGTAATATCATTTAAAAAGACGTATACACTTCTCTCGCGCCTCATGGAGATCTTGAGAATCAAAAGGATTTTGTGATATTAAGTTGTATAAGTGATTACCTCCACACTTCAATTTGGATTCTTAAAATTGAACAAAATCTTGCTAGTGTGAGTGGAGTATATCGCGTGTGTTCTCTCTTTGTTTCTCAACAAAGATTGATTGAACTATGGATGTGCTTTCTCACTTTTTTTTATCCTTAGAGGGTTTGTCTGGTGGGAAAAAGTAATCACCCCAGAGAATGACCCAACCGAGAACACACTAAAGTCAAGCGACTTCCACCCGATATATAAGTGTGGGTACTTGAGGAAAGTTCAAGTATCATGAGGATTGTTTAGACAAGAAGGGCAGCAATGGTCTCTTGTTGTATGGATGGTCTCTTGTTGTATGGATGATCCCCATGATCGCAATATCTTGGTCTAGTAAACAAGTCCTTCTTATGTTCATTTAGTATCAAAATCTAACATTTCATCCATCCTCAAAACATCAATCAAAACCCTCACAAACAACTTTTGAACCATTGGAAAAATCATTCATACTAGACTTTGGGTAAAATCTTTCAAATCAACATCAAAATCACCTTGTTTGGCTAAGTATGTGTGGATGAATCCTTCCTCATACACCTAGTTAAATTATCATCCTTGTGGACAAGTTTATTCCAAGAAAACATCCAACATCTTGGGGTTTATAATCCCATTATCCAAATCAAATCCAAATCAAACCAATCAAAATCAAATCCTAAAGTCTAGCATTGATTCAAAGTTCCTAAAAGTTCAACACCCATATCACCCACCCCTTTCATCCTTCATCTCATCATTTGGTCCTAAATTCCTTAGAGGTCAACAAGGTCAAAACACAAGAAGAACATGGATTATAAACTTGCTCCATACATCATGAGTAATCTAAATCAACCAAACTATCAAAGCCTTACAATGTTGATTGATTGTCAAAACTCGCATTTATACAATCCAACATGGGATCATTATCTCCTACAAACCTCAATGGTACAAAAAATGTGAGTATGCCCAATCTAAATGTTGGAACACCTTTCCCTATGGTAGATTTAAATCAAAGTCCAAACCTACAAATCTATCAACCAAACAATCAATGCATGAGTCTTCAACAAAAAAACATTATCCCACCAAATCCATACATGCCAAATGTGAATATACCATGTACAAGTTTACCAAACCTAAACATTTAAAATCCAAAAACATTTAAAATCCACACTTGGTAAACTTTGGGATAGATATGTTTTCAAATCATACAAATGTTGTTCAAAGTCCAAACAAAATGATAACGACTCCATGTATTGATCCAAGTCAAGGTAATAACATGAAAAATAAAAGTTACCTAAATCAAGGCAATGTGATTCCCAAC
The DNA here is from genome assembly GCA_007258455.2 of Sequoia sempervirens. Lineage (NCBI taxonomy): Eukaryota > Viridiplantae > Streptophyta > Pinopsida > Cupressales > Cupressaceae > Sequoia > Sequoia sempervirens. Next base: position 3,960 of record VDFB02339313.1, on the reverse strand, counting down.
CACAACAATGTTCAATTTCAACATATAATGCCAAATCTAAACACCATCCCAAATCAGAACATTGTCCAAAATCAATTTGTCCATGATCCCATACAAACACCACAAGTATGCATTACAAATCTCCTTCAACAAAAACTAAATCAACTATATCAAGGGTGTCAAGATCAAAATCAAGATCAAATTTTGTGAAATCAAATTGTTACACTTACCAAAATAGTTGATTCATTGCACCAAGAGACATCTCCACACCAAAATCAATACACCCTTCCATTGGTTAAACCATGTCATCAAATCTTTGAGTTGTGTCCACAACCACATCAAGAACAATATATCCAATGTCAAGAAGTTGGATATCAAGTTCAACAACATCATCAACAAACCCAACCTCCACATCTTGAAGATCAATCACCACACCTCAAAGATCAATCACCACATCCCCAAAATCAATCACCACAAGGTCAATTTAAAGTAAAAATCTCACAAGGTAACAAACGAAAATACACACCACTTGGGAAACCAATCGAATCGGTCATGCAACAGTTGGTACAAGAAAATTTCATCAAAATCCCCGTTCATGAAAATTATCAAGAGCCTCAAGTTAAACCACCAGGGTATAATGAGAAGCACCTTTGTGATTTTCACAAAATAAAGGGACACACAACATTAAATTGTATTTGACTCAAAAATCTCATCCAAGACCTTATTGATCAAAAAATAATAACTATTGGGGACAATGACTAGGATTCAACCACTATCGATAGCATTGACAATCTCTCCACCACAATTGTTGAAAACAATGATCAAGATATATCTATCAATGGGAACTTGAATATGTTTCTACCCCATGCAATGATCAAATAAACATGCATCAAGAGTCACTTTTTAGTCATGATCAAAATCCCTCAACAATATTCGACAATGATCTATTTCAAGGAGTGTTAACATTATTTGATCCTATAATCCATGATCCATCGACCAATGATCATGTTGAAAATGTCTCTACATCACCTAATAAGTTAGAGAGCATATGTCAAGAATTTATTCCAAAGCATGATCAACATCTTTCACCAAAGTCTAGCAATGGTCCTTTCCAAGACATATTGACATCCTTTGACCTCATGGTTACAAATATTGAAGAAATCCTCAACTCAAAATTTGATCCAAGTCCACTCAAAGATCAAGAGGATATTGAACCATTTCCCATGCCTAATGAAGACATACAAGAACCCTTTGTAAGCAATCCATCCTTTGAAACTGACCCATGTCATGAACTTGATCCAAAGCATGTCAAAAGCAATTCCAAAATTAATCAAGATCAAGAATTTGTATCTCCAAGCTATACAAGATGTTGCAAATGATGGTCACATCCTCATAGCACTCCTCCATCTACCCATGAGATGATTTCTTTGGATGGACATGCAGATGATCTTCATTTAGAACAAGATTCCTTTACTCCTGACATTATTACACAAAAAGAGCAGGTTATTGATTCCTACATTCAAACTGAGTTGTCAACATCAAGATTAGATATATCCAAAATTCAGACTAAGGACATCATGTATAAAGATATCCAGCATTGTCCACTCAAGGAAACAAGTCAAACATAACAGGATATTTTGGAGTCAACAAAACAACAAATTCCAATAATGTCATCTGCAATGGTCATTTATCAGAGAATGCTTACTGAAAAAGACATCTTAGAACGGGCAGAATCAAAGAACAAAGGTGCTACTACCACCATACTGGGGGAAAATTTGTCTCAAGCAAATGTCAACATAGAGAGCATGAAGAATCCTTATGATGAAACCAATGCCAATACTACAACCATCCATGTCACGAATCTTCATCCACCCATCACCCCATCCACAAATTGGGACCAACATCAAAAGAAGGATGTGAATCAAAACAAGAAGAACATCATCAAATCAAAAGAAGTTCAGAAGCATAATAGACAAATAAAATACACATGGATACCAAAAAATACAAAGAAAGAGTATCCCTATCAAACTCCATCAGTTAAAGAAACTATGGGGAAAAATAAAAAATGGAAAAGTATCCATCAAAGATGTCCACAAAAGAAAAAATAGGCTTCTCAAGCAACATACAAAGTATATCAAGCAATTGGTTCTAATTCCACGCACACTTTTGTATCCACCTATCATTGCTTATCTTCCCAAGTTTGGAGAGTCAAAGGTTCCAAGTTGTCAACCAATCCATCTTTTATTCCTAATTAACACACTCCATCCACACTTCCACGCATGATATCCAATTCTCACATTGACCATGTATTGATAGCCACCCTTCATCATAAGGATTTAGAAGGCACTCTATCGTGATGTGCGCACAAAGAAAAAGTTAACTCCGGTATCAACAAAGCAGACCAAGAATCTCAAAATTCGTACTCAAGTGCATGTATCTTGGAAAAACAACTTCTTCAGGCAGGATATCGATGGCACATTGTGACAAAAGTATCTACATCAACACCACCAGGTGATTCAACATGAGCTTAAAAATATTTCACAGAGAAATACAAAAAAAATAAAAAAAAAGAGGAAAACCACAAAAAAAAGGGATTGAAAATAGTAAAGAAAAAATTCTAGTGAAAACTACTCACGGTGGTACTTTCATAGGTACCATGATGAATCTCTTTGCAATAAGTGTCACAAAATACATCTATGTGTGCCATTTCAGGTGGAAGCATCTCATCACATCCATAATAAATCCAACATTTCATCCATCTTATCCATAATAAATCCATTCATCCACAAACCATTTTTCCAATCCATTTTCATCCATCTACATCCATAGTCCAAATTATCTTGCTCCTGATGAGGTTTGGTGCAAACTTTATACTCGCTTACAGTAAACATCTTGACATGGGTCAATTTCATTGATCCTATCCTACCCAACATTATCTAAGCCATGAAGCACTATCCAAATGAGCATTCTTTATGAGTACACCTTATCTTATCACAAGATAATCCATATCCATCCATCCATACACCTATCTAAGCATCCACCCATGGCATTTCATACATTTCTAGACATTGGGGATAGATATTTACATTTTTTTTCAAGAATAAATCTTGATCTATATCCTCCCACTTATATGATTATCCAAACATTAGCAAACATAAAATTAAACTGGTCAAGCATTTGTTAGCCAAAATCCAAATCGCTAGCCCATGGCACATTTTGACAAGAAGATGTTCCTTATAAAGTTGTAATCTTCATTGAACATCAATCCAAATGATCAATAATATATGTATCTAACGTGTGCTTAAATATCACATCAAATCATCCAAAACAAATTTTGTTCCAAGCCGAGCTTCAAAATCTTGATCAATCAAATCCAATCAATCCATCATCATCTTGGGATATCCTTCCCAGTCCTTGTGTTGCTTAATATTATCCTTGCATTGTTGTGTATCCTCTAACAAAGCACATCATCAATCTTGGATCAATCAAAACCCAATCACCTCTTTCATCATCTTGGGACATCCATCCTAATCCTGTAAGCGTTTAACATCTATCATTGCATTGTTGTGTATCATCAACAATGTTATCATCATCAATCCATCAATTTGATCAATCAACCCTAGCTTGGTTTTCAGCAAAATACCAAATAAAGCATTGATATCATCACACATGTCCATATCCAAAATGTCAAAATCATACGAAAAAATCTAGAAACATTCAAAAAATCAAGAAAATCCAAAAACATCCAAAATCATATCAAAGTCCAAAAACATTAAAAAAACCAAGAAAATCCAAAAACATCCAAAATCATATCAAAATCCAAAAACATTCGTGACAACAGAAAATGTCAAAAAAAGGTATCTGAACTATGTCATCTCTAAGCTTAAACATAGGCAAGGCTAATCTTTGATCAGCCCCTGAGACACAAAATCCAAAAACATTAAAAAAAAATACAAAACCCAAAAACATTAAAAAAAAAAC
>VDFB02339312.1:0-44284 GCA_007258455.2 Sequoia sempervirens | reverse complement strand
TGAGAGGTCACAGCGAATAAAATGTCACAACAACAAGCTCCAAGGTAAACGACATTTAGCAAGACTTCTGCAAGGTCACAACGACCTATGCAATTCACAATGTATCAAAGCTGCTAGTCGGCTAGACATGATAAATGTCATATTGACTTTGCTCTAGTAGAGGTTACAGCCTGTGATGATTGAGGCATATATTTCCAACAGAATCTAGTGGTTTTTTCCTCTCATATTCTAAAATCTAATGTTAATGGGAAAATGGTGGTTGACGTAACTTACAGTATACTCCTTACATAGAGAAGCAGTGTATGTATGTACATGTCTTACTCACCTCCGAAGTTATTAGGGAGTTATCACGTATATACAGCCCTAAAATTTAACCCTAGAGAAGTAGCATAAACTACAGCCTTTAAACAACCAAATTTCCATGATTTACTGCAACAGCTAAAAAACACAAGGATGGTTACGTTACCTTTTTAAAAACTAAAATCACTTTAAAAAGGAGATATTAACTATATATATAAAGCATAGAAGAGTGATAAACATTCCAAAAGCTTACCTTTGAAGGAAGAGGAAGAGAAGAAAATGGAACTAAAACAGAGTGCAAAAGAAACAAGGATGAAACAGAGGATAAGCTCCAAAATTAATTATATTTCAAATATTTCAAAATATACAAACTGCAGTGCATTCACAGATCATAAAAACAGATGAAATCAATACATAGAGTTTCTGCTCTTTCTTGTGCTCAGAAAATAACTGAAAACTAAGCTCCTCTTTCACTGGCTATTCAAGCTGTTTCTACAGCAAATACAAGCTTCTGTTCTTTTCTTTCTAAGATTACAATACAAATTAAAAAGACCCTACGTATATGTCCAGCAAGAGGGAAAACAAAGATATTAATTACAATAAATTTGAAAGCTTTTCCAACGTAGAAGAAAATCTAAGATAGAGATCTGCATTTAAATTCACTGTTAAATCTGTCCTGTAGCTGCAAGTTGAAAGTATTGCTGAATTGGATTTAGCTAGAGAAAGGAAAATTCACATACGGCGGGAGAGTTGAAATGCTGCAGTTGGGATTAATTCCAACAACCTTGAAATACGTCACCACTCTGAAAATACAATTGGTTGCGGAAGTCGTCTCCAATTTAAGATCAACTACTTGACGAAAATCATGGCATAGAGTCTCTGAATATCGAGTATCCGGTTTATAGGTTAACCAGATGGAAGCATCAATAGTCCATTTCAATGTCTGTCCCTCCAAATCCCTGTTGAACCTCCATGTTATGGGCTTTCCATAATCATCCTTGGCAAAGACTACCCCTCCTTGCTCAGTGAAAGCTTTGTTAACCTTGGAATACATATCAATGGACGGTGTTTTGTTTCCCAAGAATGAAGATTTTGGAGGTTCATTGTTATATACCGGCTTTCCGGTGGTGGCATCATACAGAGTCCAATCTATCTTTGCATTGGTACTGTTGACAGTCGACTGCTCAAAACCCCAAGTTTTAATTCTCTCTGTGGATGTAGTTGAAGCGGAAGCCTTGACGCCCAACGTACTAGGTGTTTGGAATGTGGCCTCGTAGGTGCTCTCCTTACCAACTTCTGTGATAGGGTTGGGTGATGATACACTCAAGGAAACAGATAGAACGCCACGTCCATTCTCAGGACCAATTATCAAAGAGATCTTGGCCGGAAAGTGTCTGTCATTTGGAACGTCACCTTTGGAAATCATTGATTTGAACTCGTTGGGGTAAAATGGAAGCACATCACAAGTGACATTATCCATTTGCAGGCAAACTTCAATGAAATATGGGCGTACGTTGACAACATGTCCGAATTGAAGGACGCAATTTAGAAAGTGAAACCTCAAAATCGAAGAGAGCTTTGATTCAGCGATCCGAGATTCTCTCGTCTTCTCCAATGAGACGAGTGGAGAATAGGATTCAATCCTCCAAAATTTCCGGACGCTTTTTCTGTATGAAATTGTCAAGGCCCCTTCATCAATGAACGGCCAGATGGATGCCAAAAATTGCATGAAACAACGTATTCCCTTAGGTTCAATGAATAACAGAAATTCCTCTTTCGCTTGCGCCAGAATTTTGGGAGAGTCTCCATTTCTAGTTACGTCTTTGCCAAGACCTTTGTTGGTGAAAAAAAAGAAAGAACACATAGCAGAGAAAAGACAGTTAAATCCTCGTTTGTATTTCGTGGATCCAGTTATGCCCATTTCTTTGCCCAATTTCTGCCACTCGTCTATGCCAATTTCAGACAAACGATTTTCCACTCGAGGAATATCTGAGAAAAAAAATTCACCCAAGAACATGTATGACAGCAGAGGGAGCAAATTGTTTTGCATGTACTCTTCATTACAATTCAAAATATTATGTATTTCAGAGGCCCACACACGTTTTCCAGGGAGGAATTGTAAACTGAGAAGCATTGATCCATTCTCGAACTGCGGACGGGCCGAAAAGAGTTGTCTACCTCTATTGTAATCCAAAACGATTCGGCAAAACTTTCTAACCCCGCATCCATCTAATTGAGATGCCCGATATATGCAGTCGTAAAAATCTGGAGACTCCATAGCTAAACCACTACTAACTCTTACACAGAGATATGGTTATTTGTAAAGTGGGAAATCATGTTCTTTAAAGAGAGCGCGTACAAACATTTTATGTTATCAAAGACCAGCGTTCCGGCGGTGCTATCATACGGAGTCAACAAGCCTAACGCCGTAGTGGATTGTATAGTTGGAGAAGTTCTTTCTATTCATGTGCATAGGGGAGAGGATCGAGTAGTTGAGCAACCTAATTTTGGATTTGTAATTATTTTACGTGGAAATTTCAAATCGCTCTTAATTTTTTACAGTAGTTTACTTGACAAGTGCCTTGCTTATAACTAAGGTTTCAGGGCCACATCATCAAATATGATGTCACATCAGCATGCTTTTTGTCAAGGTGTCCAAAAAGGCCCCAAAAAAAAAGTGAGACCAATACTTGTGCATCTACATCATGTTTTATTGAGCGCCGATGTGGCATCACATGATTTGTTGCTTTTTAGATCTAAGAAATACATTTCATTTAATTATGAGTGGTCATCATCACAACTATTGGTCTAATATTAATAAAAATATTGGACATTATATAAACAAATACTATCACAACTATTGGAACATGCTCAATTATTGGATCATTTCCCCTATCTAAACAACGACAAACAAATCTACACGTACCATTCACTTATATAGCCACAAGTTATGTTTCAATCTTCTTGCAAAGAAATAAAATGTTTTACATGAAATAATTTAGGCTAATCAATTTAATGCAAATAATTTGATATGAAGTAAATTTATTGTTTTTTATTAGAGGTAAAACAAGTTCCAAGGGATCCTTTTTTTTATAAAAAAATTATTAGAAAGATAATCATAGACAAACACTAACAAACAAAAATCCTACAACGTGGTTCAACAACAAATAAAATCAAACATGAAAAAGAAATCAACCACACAACTACAATTTCTTCAATGTTTCTATAGCAACCAATTATTCTTCCTAGTAGAACTGTTCCTGGTGTTTGACAAAATTCATCAGATTATTCTTTTCCTCTTCAAAGTTTTTCTTCTTGCTGCCCTTAGGTGTGAGTGCTAAGCCCAACTTGCTCATGGTTCTTATCTTTTCCCTGATTGATATGCTCCTCACATAGGTCCTTCAACTTTTTAGTGAGGATACAAATCCCCTCAACACTATTTAAGATTGAGCATTAGCTAACCTTCACCACCTTCTCTAGGTTATTTCAAATATTTTTTATTTCATATTCCATAGCACTATTTTTACCGTCCATGTCCTATTTCCACTTATCCATGCATTTCACCTTATCATCAAGGTCATTCTAGATGGCACTTAAATCCATTTCAATTTCTTCAATCTTGGGGATGGCTTCCCATCCTTTCAATATTTTTGTCTCCTCTAACCTTCAAATTTTGACCTATCCACCTAGCTACTCTTGCAAAGTTTCCAACTTCATATTAATACAATTTATCTTAACAAAGAACCATTTGGATATCCATGGGAGTTAACATCCCTAAATGTGTTTGGAGCCTCTGCTAAGTCTTTGGAATTGATAGAATTATAAACTAAGAAGGAGAACTTTTTAGGGACTTTAGGGGTAGGGTAAGTAATAGGGGGGAAGGGATACCACCCTTGGTTCTCTCAGCTTAACATTCCTAGTAACATTGAGGCTATATCCCTCAATGGGCTTGTTCCCCTCTATCAACAACTCCAACCCAAGCACCTTAGTATCTTCAACAAACTCTATTTTTTCCAAACAACCAACTTTTTATTTTTCTTTCCTTTTGGAGAGAGTTTTCCCTTTTCTACAAACTTTGGTTCCCACAACAATCTCTTCTTGGAGAGCAATCCTATCATCCTTCCTATTAATAGAATAACTAGAATCCTCTGAACACAAAGCAACAACTTTTACTTTTTATTTTTTCTTATACACCTTTGGGGTGTATTCCTTGCCCTTTCTTTTGTAATATCCCTTAATCAAAATTATCAAATTTATTAGGCTTTCATATGTTAAGTATTTCTCAGTTATTTATTCATAATCCTCTTCTTTTTTTGAACTTTTAATTTCTTTTTTGTGCTTTTAGTTGATTAAATATATTTTTAATTTTTGTTTGTTATTTATCTTATTCGTTTTCTTAGGTTTTTGGGCTTGCTGGTTTAATTTTATCTAATATTTCTTAGTCCTTTATGATGTTGCTAGTGTTTTCTTCTTTTCTTATTTTTTAAAAGTTTTATCCTTTGTTTTCCTCTTCAACCTGTTATGGCTTGCATAACCACCCCATTCTATTCTAGAATAAAATAGGTCCCCCTTTGTCTTTTCCCTTTGGCCTTTGGTTTTCTGCCTTAGGCGTTTTCCTTTCAAAGCTCTGTCAGAGGCAGAACTGAGACCAATACCGGACTTGGAAATTCCTTCTAAGGTTTGGGTCTTGTTCTTTTCTTGGTACCAGTTCCGATAGACCTTGGTTTTCGTCTCTTTTTTTTCTTTGTCGGAGTCGGGTCCGGGACCAAGTTCAAAATGTTGAACTTTCTTAAGTTCCTCATTTTAGTCCCGTCCCGGGTCCGACCCCGGCTTTTCTTTCCTCTTCGTTGGGCTTGGTCATTTTGTGTCCTTTGCCTTGGGTGTTTCCTTTTTGGCCTTGGTCATTTTGTTTCCTTTTGTTTTGCTTGTTTGTTTTGGTGGACCCAGAACCGGAATGGATTCCGAACGTGGAACTTCTTCCAAGCTCCGTTTTTGTTCCTTCCTCGGCCCCGGTCCTGCCGCTTTGGTTTTTTATCCCTTGTGTGTCTGTTCATGTTGTTCCACTTGTTGTGTTGTTTTTGTTTTGTTTCTTTTTGCTTTATCATGGGGTTGTCCTCCCCCTTTCCTCGTTCTCTTCCTTTTCCTTTCTTCCTCCTCTTTTGGATGGCGTCGGAGGCGGGTTCAGAACGGAATCTGAAACCCAAAACTTGGAGGAGTTTCTAGTTCAGATTTTGGTTCCAACCCCAGTTCTGCCTTGTTCATCACTCTGCTCCAGCTCTGCCAGTGTTTTGTTCATGTCCTTTGCATTTTGGGTTTTCCTCACAGACATGGAGCTGGATCGGGGTATGAACTTGATAATGTGGATTATTTCCCTAGCTCATTCCCTCCCCGACTCTGATCCCGGTTCTGGTTTTCTCTTGACCCCACTCCTGCCTGTTTTGAAGGACCGGGATGTCATTTATGGGTCATGTTTCGTCCTAGTCCCGGTTCTGCTGGGACTTGTTTAAAATTTTCTTCCCATTCCCGTGTTGGCTCTGGCTCTACCGGAGTTAAGTTTCTTTTTGGTAAAAAAAGCATGATATTAATGTTTTGTTTTAATGAAAAACTTATTTTGTAGGATCAAATGGTGTGCATGAGGATATGTCTCAAGGATCTCGGAAGGAGTTTTGAGCTCGGTGGAAGGTCTCGCCAACTCAACAAAGTCTCACCGAAATAGAATGGGCCTTCGCCAAAGCAGAATGTCTTCGCCATAAGGTCTGGGCGACCACGAAGGGCTACACCAAAACAAAAATAGAAGCTGGTGTGAGGAAGGGGCCAACTAACAGAAAAAAGTGAATCTGAGGCGGAAAGAGTGTTGAGCGAGGAAGAAGATGAAGCAATGAGTCAAATGGACAACTATAAGGCCTACTGACAAGGGTAGCTCGACATTAATGGGGATATTTTGGGGCACCCAAAGCGGCTCCGCTGGAGGTCGAGAATGGACACAGAGGCGTAGAAGTTATGGCGGTAAATGTAAAAGATATGCAGATCTTTCCAGAGAGGATCTTTATCGACAGAGATGGCAAGGAGGATGCATTTAATGCAGAACCAACTCCCTTCAAAAAGATCTGGGCACCGACTTCCTAACACCACATGATATTTTGTAAACCCTAATAATGGGTGCCCACATTCTCTTCAGGGAAAGATGTATATATGGCATGCTTGCCTCTTTGTAAAGGAGTTTGAGAATTTTTAGTTCCAAAATTTTAGTGTTAGAACTTCGAGGTTTAGAGAACTGTTTAGAGTTAGAACTGTTAGGAGTTAATTAGCTAACAGAAGGAGATCGAGTTGCATCTTGATTCTTAGTAATGATAGTTTCTCTTGTCTTCTTGGGTTAGCAGTTAGGCTTTAGTATAGGTTGGAATGTATTTTCAAAGTTATTCTAGTGTAGATGGAAGTAGTCTGAAGACACAGGTTTTCTATACACTGGTGATTGTGCCAAATTTGTAAATGTTGTTTATCTGTCTAACCCACAGTAGAAGCAACTAGATTCAAATCTACTTCATATTGCATTCCAGAATGGTATTTATCTAAAATTAATCATTTGAGTTTGAAAGCTTTCAAGGAATGAAATCTCATTTTGTGTTTTGCTTAAATGCTAGTTTGTAATCATTTATTAAAATTAGCACTGTGAATGAATGATAATGTGTGTTAATCACAAGTTAATTTGTTCTTCAGTTTTAGTTTATAAATGCCTTGGAAGTTATCAAGCCTGGTTAAGGTTGGATGAACTATTGTTCTTTTCTGTTTCAACACCCTGATCCATCTTTATATATTTCTTTAAAACCATTGGTTAGTATAGGATTTATTTCATGTTTGATCTTGGAGCAATCCAGAAGCCCAACACTAACAGACCCCTTGAATATTACTGTTGCATTGGCCTCTGAGCAACATCAGCACAATTGAGACTCAACTACCAAGACCTTGGGAGCTAAGGCATCCATGTGCTGCCATTCTCTTTCAGGAGAAGCAGAGTAGCAATACTCTGTTTAGCATTGTTGTGGTGCCAAAATCGCCATCAACACAACCTTAGGCCTTGAACTATGTGCCCCCTACCCTTCTCTTCCATCTTTTTATCTCAATTGGTCTGCTGCAAATCATTCTTATCTTTTAGCACTCTTTCATCTTGACGATGAATCATATAGTATGTTTCAAAACATTGACACAATCAAATCTAGAAGTTATAGTCAAACAACATACTATTATACTCGCATCGAACTAGATAAATCCTTACTCAGTTACTTATACTTTTCAAATATTTTCATGTAACTCCATTATTGTGTCTCATAATGAATAAATTTTGTGAGACTTCCCCAACTGTTAAACGAATGCAATCATTTCAACCAAAGAATTTATCTTCTTGGGTGAAGGCCAGAGGCAAAGGACTCAAACAAAAACAAATCAACACAAATTTAAACAGAGAACAGAGAGCAGAAATTTAAAGCTCACAGAATAAATCCATAAAATCTAATTTTATATTATATCATTCGAACCATATATTTTTTCATAAACAGAGCTGCTACTCTTCACAATTTGCTTTTGTAGAGCACACCACCACTTTTTGTTCTCTATTCTAAAATAAATAAAAAGTTACTTACAAAAAAACCACCGTGAAAAACTTCACTAGCAAGCAAAATAAATGTCATTACTTACATTAGTTGTAATTCCCAGTTCACTTGAAGTGAAAAAATTTTAAATCCCGAAAACATTTAAAACCTTATTAAATATTGTGCAGTTTGAAACATTAATTTCCTGATAAAGCATTTTTCCCAGAAATGTTGTCAAAAATTATCTTTACTATTCTACCACGGGGCTAAAATATATCACATGCGAGACCGCAGTAAATACCGCACAGCCGCCATCAAAGAAAAAATGCCTTGCGAGAATGTGGTTTACATGCACTACTGCACAAGGCAAAAATGAAAATCACAAGAATGCGGGAAAAAGGTGTTGCAATTGGAATTATTTATAACACTCCCCCTTAATTACAATTGTTGTTGTCAATAATGCCTAATTGATCTCTCCGAAAGATGAAGTTGTCTTTTCCTAGCGCCTTGGTGAAGATATTTGCACATTGTTCCTGAGACTTGCAAAACTCTAAGAAAATTTCACCATTGTTGATTAACTCTCTAATAAAATGATATCTTGTATCAATATGTTTGCTCCTCTTGTGAAAAACTAGATTCTTTGATAATGCAATAGCTGAGTTGTTGTCACAAAATATTTTTGTTGCATCCACTTGTTCATTCTTTTACTCTTTCAACACTCTTCTCATCCAAACTACCTAACACAATGCACTTGTGGCTGCTACATACTCTGTTTTTGCTGATGAAACAGTGACAATTGGCTATTTCTTTGAAGCCCATGATACTGCACCAGTGCCAAAATGAAAAACATAACTTGATGTGTTTTTTTGTCATCAATACTTCTAGCACAATCACTATCTATGTACCCTATGAGCTTGAATTCATCTGAACTTGAATATAGTATGCCATAATTCTTTGTTCCACTTACATATCTCAAAATTATTTTTCTAGCTTTCCAATGTGTCTCTTGGTGCTTCTATAAATCTGGAAATTAAACTTACAACATACATAATGTCAGGCCTTGTGGATGTCAAATACATAAGGTTGTCAACAAGTCTCTTATATAAAGTTGAATCCACATTTGAACCTTTATCATCCTTAACTTCAAACCTGTAACTGTAGGTGTTGGTGTTGATCTGCAAGTTGTCATGTTAAACCTTTTCAAATATTATTTGCATACTTTGTCTAAGAGATGAAAATACCATTTTCATTTTGGTTCACTTCAATGCCTAAAAAGTATTTCATGAGTCCCAAATCTATCATTTCAAATTCTTTCTTCATAGCTCCTTTAAACAGATCAATTGATAAATTACCAGTGAATATTAAATCATCAACATACAAGCATACAATCAGAATTCCACCTTTTTCATTCATCTTAGTAGACAATGTAGGCTCATTGATGCATCTAATGAAGTCATTTTGTAAAAGATAACTATCAATTCTACTGTACCAAGCTCTTAGGGCTTTCTTGAGACCATACAATGCTTTCTTTAGCTTGTAGACTTTGTCTTTTTGACCCAAAAACTCATACCCAAGTGGTTGTTCCACATAAACTTCTTCTTCAAATTAGCCATTTAAAAATGCTAATTTCACATTCATTTGATGGACTAGCCATTTTTTTTGTGCTGTGATGGCAAGAATCATCCTCACCATGTCAAGACATGCTACAGGTGCTAAAGTTTCATTATAATCAATTTTGAGTTGTTGTGAATAACCTTTTGCTACTAGTCTTGTTTTATGTTTTTGCACATTACTATTTGCATTTAATTTGATTTTCTAAACCCATTTAACTCTTATTACATCTTTGTCTTTTGGAAGACTTACCAACTCCCATGTTTGATTCTTTTCAATTGCATCAATTTCCTCATCCATTGCACATATAATTTCCATTTATCATCCTTAATTGCATCCTCAAAATGAATTGGATCTTCAACTTGTGAATAAAATGCAAAAGGAGAAATTTGATCAGAATTATTTTCACCTTCATTTTGCTCATAAATGTTCCTTATACTTCTGATTTTTTATCTTCTCATGCTTGCCAATGTAGGATTTGATAAATCACTTGAACTTGCTATGGACTTGATGGTCCTGTGCTAGAACTTCTTGGTGTAGACGGTGTTTGTTGTCCTCTTGTTGCTGCTCTTGCATTTGATGATGGTGTCACTTGTGGACTTGTTTGTTGAGCTTGTATGGGAGTGGAAAGAGTCACATTACTAGAATTATTTGTAGATATAGAAACTTTACTTTCCTCTTGAGGTAAACTTGTTGATATATTGACTATTTTTTCAACACTTTCATCCCATGCTTCATCTTCTAGAAACTATACATCTTTGTTGATTATAACCTTCTTAGTTGTTGAATTATAAAGTTTATAAGCCTTGGATTCATCACTATATCCAACAAATATGCATTTTTCTCTTTTTTTTTCTAACTTTCTTCTTAATTCATTAGGCACATGTGCATATGTCACACATCCAAATACTCTCATGTGAACAACATTATATTTTCTTCCAATCCATGCTTCTTCAGGAACCATATTCATAACACTTTTTGTTGGACACCTATTCATTATATATGCCGCACATGGTACAACTTCAGCCCAATATTCATTTGACAAATGTTTGGCTTTCAACATACTTCTAGTCATTTCCATGATTGTTCTATTTTTCCTTTCAGCAACCCTATTTTGTTGAGGTGTGTATCTAGTAGTAAACTACTTGTGAATGCCATGATCTTTGCAAAAATTTAAAAATTCTTTTAAAATATATTCATCTTCTATGTCCATCCTCAACACTTTGATATAATGACCACTTTGTTTTTCAACAAGAGACTTAAATTGAAGGAAGAAATCAAACACTTCACTCGTGTTTTTTAGAAAATAAACCCATGTTTTCCTTGAATAATCATCAATAAAAGTAAGAAAATAAAAACTTCCACCAATTGAGGGTGTTTGCATAGGTCCACACAAATCTAAATGTACAATCTCCAAAGGGGCTTTTGCTCTAGTTGACCTTCATGTTGGAAAAACTTCTCTATGTTGTTTTTTTAAGATGCATCTTTCACATACTCTTTCAAGTTTTACTATTAGAAGTAATCCCTTGACCATGCTTTTCCTATGAAGCAAATTTAGACCTCCAAAGTTAAGATCGCCAAATCTTAAGTGCCATAGCCATTTTTCATCTTTTATTTCTGCTTGAAAGACAATTTGCATAACAGTTGTGGTTTCTTGTGCTTGTGCATAACCTATATTCAAATTTGGCTAAATCTTCAAGGGAAACATTATATTACTTGTCATTTTGACCTTAGCAGTGAGTTGATTACTTGAGTATTTGTCTAAAATTGTGCATAGTCTATTTTTGAAAGTTACTTTGTATCCTTTTTGAACAAATTGTCCTATACTCATCAAATTGTGTTTTAGACTAGGAACAAAATACACATCAAAAATATATTTTTTCTCCCCCTATTTAGTTAGAATGTTGACATTTCCTTTTCCTTTAACTGACACTTTGTTTTCATTACCCAATGTGACATCAGCCTTAACATTTTCATCTAAACTTGAAAACATTTCTAGATTTCCTGTCATATGGTTGCTACAACTTTGAGTCTAAAAATCAAACATCCTTTTCACTTGCTTGTGCAACATTACATGCCAGAAATATTGTGCTCTTTTCTGGTTTTTGGTTTTGACTTTCTTTTGTAAAATTTGTATTTTGTTTACCATAATCAAACTATTTCTTTCTACACTCACTCATGTAATGCCCAATTTTTTTACAATAGTGACATTGGACTTGATACTTTTCATACCTTTGACATTGTGACTGATTTTTAGATAGCCTGAGTTTTGGCTACTATCTCTTCCACTTGAACTCGATGGGCTGCTTCTTCCACCTCTATAAAAACTTCTTCCTCTTCCTCTGAAACTTGATCTCCCTTTGCCTCTTCCTTGGTTGATTGAAACTTGTGACTTGAAAGCATGATCCAATGATGTATTTGTAGACCTACTCAGCCTTTGTTCATGAAAAATAAGAGATGCATGGAGCTCATCAACTAAATATTGTGTGAGGTCTTTAGTTTCCTCTATGGTTACAACAATTGTCTCAAATTTTGTGGGTAGACTCTTTAGAATCTTTTCAACCACTCTTCTATCTTCAAGTGTTTAACCATGTGATCTAATTTGATTTACCAGTCCAATGATCTGGGTGAAGAATGAATCTACTGATTCATTGTCCTTTGTATATATAGTTTCAAAATCCCTTCTCAGTATTTGTAACTTTGTTGTTTTGACTTTTTCCATACCTTGATAGGTTGTTTGGAGTATGTCCCATGCTTGTCTGGACCTTGTTTTTGCTACAATCCTTGGAAAAATGCTCTCATGCACTCCTTGAAGAATAAAGAAAAGAGCTTTAGATTCTTTCTTCCTATTGTCTTTCAATAATTTCTTCTCTACTTGTGTCAAAACATTATATGTTGTTGCATCAGTTGGCTCTAGAAATCCATTCTCTACTAGCTCCCATAAATCTTGTGAGCAAAACAATGCCCTCATGCTAATTGCCCAATAATCATAATTCTTGTCATTAAATTGTGGAATCTATGGGTTTGTCAAGCTTGTGCTTGCTGCCATTCTTTCACTATGAAAACTTGCATGAATACCTTTGCTAGAGCTTTTGAAAAAACCTTTTTACCGTAAACCTACTTTGATACCACTTGAAAGCCAGAGGCAGAGGACTCAAACAAAAACATATCAACACAAATTTAAACAAAGAACAAAGAGCAGAAATTTAAAGCTCACAAAATAAATCCAAAAATTCTAATTTTATATTATATCATTCAAACTATCTATATTTTCAATAAACAGAGGTGCTGCTCTTTTTCACAATTTGCTTTTGCCGAGCACACCACCACTTTTTGTTCTCTATTCTAAAATAAATAAAAACTTACATAAAAACCACCATGAAAAACTTCACCAGTAGGCAAAATAAATGTCCTTAATTACATTAGCTGTAATTCCCAATTCACTTGAAGTGAAATCTTTTTTTATCTCGAAAACATTTAAAACCCGATTAAATATTGTACTTGAAACATTAATTTCCCGATAAATCATTTTTCCCAAAAATGTCATCACAAATTATCTTCACTGTTCTACTATCGAGCTAAAATATATCACATGCGAGACCGCGGTAAATACCGCACAACCACCATCAAAGAGAAAACACCTTGTAGGACTACGGTTTACCCGCACTACGGCACTGGGCAAAAATGAAAATCACGGAATGCGGGAAAAATGTGTTGCAGTTGGAATTATTTCTAACATTGGGATCCCAATACTTTATTTTCAATTTAACTAAAACTCCTTTTCCTCATGCTCATATATATGTGAAATTCCTTCTTTACACGGATTCTTGTGTGACACTCCCTATTTTTGAGATAAGTAATTTTATTCATGCTGTTACTAAGGGATATCATTCACCATAGACAAGCTTTTCTACCCCTAACTATTATGCAAAGATAATATAAACATGCTCTTTTAATGTTTCTAAGATCATTGTTCTTTGTGTGATCTTACATACTCCATTTTCTTGCCTATTTCAAAAATTTACCCACATAAGACAGCTAGATCTTGTTGTATGGTTCACCTTTTTGTTCATTTCACACTTGATCTCTGATGAAAGTTAATTTCATCTCTACTCCACAAGATCTCACTTGATTTCCTCCTTTAACATGCTCTTTTATATTTCTACTCCCTATTCTACACACATTGTTTGCACAATTGCTATTTTTCTCTTGCAAGATTCTGTCCCCAAGCTAAAAACAAAACGTTCTGCATTAGGAAGTTTAGTGGAAGTTGCAGCGAACTTTAAAAAGTATGAATATGCCAATTGATTTGTTTCCTTTTATTCCTTATCTGTATAAAACACTTGATTTTCCATTTCTTCGTCTCTTTTGATCCAGAAAAAATGACCGGCTGGCGAACTTTGCAAAGAGTTTATCGTTACCGTATCTTTCACAGATCGAATGCGATTATTCAATCGATAGTTTCAATACAGATTCCAACACGGCTGAGGATGCTTTCAATGCAGATTCCCACGCATCTGAGGATGCTTCCCATGCAAGTGTTCGGTGTTTGTCAATAAATTGTTAGACTGATTTTTATTTACTTGATAGGTCATTTTTAAGATGAATTTTATAAGTTTTAAAATATTAATTTTTGTTTAGTATTATATATATTTATCTTAATTTTGTTTGTTTTTAAATATTTTAATATATAAATAAATATTTTTAGATTGTATTCTATTTACAAGGTTCTTTGTTTTGTTATTTACTTGTAGCTTTTTTTTAAATTTAGTGCAATCACATTTAAAGACTATTTCACTTCTTTAAATGGGTCTCATCTTTTCCTATCTCTACAATTGCTACTATTGAAGCTGAAGGATTCATGGTGACTATCAGTGGCTCCCTTACTCAAACATCCCTAGAAGTGTTTTGACAAAGTATTTCATGAGGTACACCCTCTAAGACACCTCCAAATATTATTCTTCATATTATTGTGTCTAACAATGTCTATCAATGACTCAAAAATTTTACGTTGATAGGATATTTTGTGGGAATAACCACTCTTAAAAGATGAAACATAGAAAAATGTAGGCCCTATGTTTTGAGGGACAGAGCTAACAACTTTCTCCAAGTTTTATTCAAGGAAAACCTAGAGATCCCAATCCAATGATGATGTGGGGGAAAGAGATCTTGCAATAGGGTGTCCTAGGTTTTGATTAGAGACTAAAAAGTGGTTCACCACCAAGCCAGGGCTTGGAAAGACAAGAAATTAATGTAACATGCAAAGTATCATGCAAAACCTAACTAAATGATCTAGGAAATGAAACTAAAATACATAATATTAGACTGGAAATGAACAAAGGTGCACTTGGAAGAATTTTGCACCTAGAAGAGTGATGAGGTCAAAACAAGCTCCAAAACCCTAAAAACTTGTTGTTTGATGCCCACTAGGACTCATATGCTGGTCTGGGTGATGTAGTCCTAGACTAGGGTTTCTATGCGAAAACTAGAATTTGATAGTGGTGAGTTTGAATCTCCTGAAATCTGAAAAATATGTTATACTAGGACTCATATGCCACAATTGGCATATCAGTCTCACTCTACTTTTTCGGAGGGTTGGGACCTAAATCTACTCTCCTATGTTTGCTCTTCTTTCCACACTTTGTTCTCAGATCTGGAACCTTGATTTGCAGCCTGTATGTGACTTTTCTTGAAAATAGCAACCTTGTGACAACTTGTTGACTTGCTTCAACCTTGCAACTCAATCTTCAAAGGATCTTCAAGCTCCAAGACACCTAGATCTACAATCACACATGTAGAGAGAAAAAAATGTTGATTGTTAGGGAATAGGGGTTTGCCTTGGTCAAACCCCTTTTAGGTAATTAACCCAAATGATGAGATAATGAAATAAGGACATGAAACATGAAACATGAACAATGATAGGTCTTGAATAATGTCTTGTAAATCTAAAATCTAACATGAAGTGGCCATGAAGGATGTAGATCTACATCTTGAAATAAGTGTAGAACAATGCTTAATCTTGGATATTGAATGCAACATCACAACACTAGCTTAACAACATGCTTGATGCTTGATAACCTTGACATGATGATGGATCTTGAATTGCTACAACAATTGATGAAGAAATTTTCCCTTGAATGCTATCTTGATGCTCTTGTGAAGTCTTGGAATGCTTAACTCTTGATGGCTTAGGTTGATATAATGAAGGCTTGGGTAAATAATGATTTGAGACCTTTTTTATATAGGAAATCCATCCAACTTACCATTTATTAGATCCTAGAGGCCGACATTCATGAAATTTGAGCTTAAAACCATGATTTTGTGCTCAAAACCCTATAAAGGGGCCAAATGGGACTCATACACCACTTGTGGCATACGAGTCCCATCTACATGAGACTCATATACCCAAGGTAGCGTATGGGTCCCACCATGCCTTTTTAACTTGAGAAAATGTAGGGGACTTAAGAAATTAAGTATATTTGATGTCTATGATAGAATTTCAATTGAAATAAGATGGTACTCATATGCCCAAGGTGGCGTATGGGTCCCACCATGCCTTTTTAACTTGAGAAAATGTAGGGGAGTTAAGAAATTAAGTATATTTGATGTCTATGTCAGGATTTCGATTGAAATAAGCCTCGATATGCATAATATAGGGTCTTAGGGTACTACTAATGATGATATGAAGGTCATATATGCAGGATGTCCCAAAACTCAATGTGAAGATGTAAATAAATACACTTTACAACATTAAATTAAGGTAAAATTAGGTCTATTTAGTTTAAAAGGACCCTAAATCCAATGTCAATATGTAGAACACATTACAACATTAGATCAAGATGACATTAGGTCCATTTTAATGTTAATCACTCCCAAATCAAGTAGAGGGATACTTTTTCTATTTCCACAAAAGCATGCTTATAGAATAGGTCAACAAGGCTTGGGTCTTGCATGAGATTCATATTGATGATGTGCAAAAGCTTACTATTTTTTTCTTTTCTACTTTGTTGAAGCTATCCATGCTAAGGGTATTCTCAATCATGGCCCTTGCTTGATCCATTTATCTTTGTTGGTTTTTAAACCCTAGATCTAGAACTTTCTTGTCTCTAATTAAAAGCCTCTTCAAGTCCTTGTTTAGGTTGAGTTCCTTGGATTATCATTGTCATGGTGGAATTTTTTGAACCAAATAGCCTCATCCTTGGGCACTATGGTTTTTGTTGAATTTAAATGGTTCTATTCAACTCATCCTTAGTGGAAAGTTTGCATTGAGGTGGACTTATCCAGGGATTAAAAAGAAAACATGGATAATCTGAATTGATCATACACTTAATGAATCCTCTACTTGAATTTTATAAACACTTTTTATTATTTTCAATCCTCTAAATATAATATTTGAGATTATCTTTTGGTCTCTCCCATAAAAGCCCTCTTTTCAACCAAATATTTGTTGACAACCTACTACCAAAGAAGAGGAAATATGGTATAAAGTTGCTAATACAAGGCCAAAATTTAGGTAATATTCCCCTAATCCTTTTTCAAGCTCTAGGGCCAAAATTCGAAGAGTGTTTCAAAGCTTCAAGAGAATGGAAAATATGTGTAATCTCCTGAAGAAAGTTCAATCTTCAACTAAAGATAGCTCTAAAGTGAAACATGTGAGAGCCCCACTAGAAGCATCATTGTTATCTCCACCACCATCATTTCTTGACATGCTTTGTCTCCTCCAACTATGTAGTGGAGATCCTATAGCTCCCTAGGGCTTTTGGAAGAGCAAGAATATGTGCCAGAAAATAGAGACCTATCTAGCTTAACTTTTTCTAAGGATATTGATACCAAGAGCATCTGGGAAAATGGGCGATCTGCATCACCTAAAAACATATTTTAGTTTGGTTTATTGTTTTGGCTTGATTTTCATTATGAATTGCAAATTAATTTTGGATCTATGGTCTATGGAGGTAGAGAAAAGCGACATTTTTGTCATTTAATTTGAAAAATATGTCATTTTTTGATATGCATTGTGAAGGTTCAATTGTTCATTGAAATGAATTTCAATTAATTTCTTGAGGGTCAATTATTGCAATGGATTAAATGGTGATTCCTCATCTTGTTGGGGCATGATCAATTCCTATGGTTTCATTGCCAAAATGACTTCCATTAAGTCAAGTTGATTGTTGGTTTATTATCCAAAAGAAATAAAATAAATAGAAAAATTCATTTTCTAGCATGGGAGTGGAATGACAAGTGGTGCATATGGAAGATGAATAGACAACTATGGAGGAGTTAGGAATATCAGATGTGGAAGGGAAGATGAGGTCATGTGAGATGTGAATAGGCATAGACTAGGTAAGAATTGAGGCTTCTAAGTGAAGACAAGGACAAAGTGAAAAGAAACAAGCCAGATAAACATTGAATAGATACACAGTAGATTGGAGATTGATATAAGGGGGTCACACCTGAAGTGAATGGGAATTAAAATAAAAGGAATTTATTGCCACACAAGTTAGAGACAATGAGTAAATGTTGGAGAAAAAAAAATGCCATGCAGTCATAGAGAAGTATGAAGGGGTACACACAAGTAAGCAAATTTTTTTTAGAGTGATGTGAGCTAATATTTGCAAGGAGGATATTAGGTGTAATTAATTTGGATGGAGTAAAAAGGATATAATATAGAAATTTAAATAAGGGAAGAAAATGCAGATTGAAGAGAAAACTAGAACAGAGAAATTGGCAAAAAGATAAAAATAGAGGGTCAAAACACCCTATGTTCAGAAATAATTCTTATGAGATTTCAACTTGATTTTTAGTATGGTTTTATGGGTAGATAAATTTATATCCAACATTACTAGATTGTAGATGAAGGTGGGAACTTTAAATGTACATTTTTTTAGAACAATTGGAAGATGTTTGCATATTCAAAATAAACTCCAAAAAGTGGGATGTCAACAATTTTTATGCACTTTTGTGTATGTTTAATGGTTTGTAATTCAAACAAAATTGGGTTTGTTGGTTTTCCTATGAGCACTCTTTTTTTGTTGAATAGATAAGTGATTGGTGATGTGGTTGTGAAGATCAACACTCTAATTCGGGGTCCTGATTTTTGATCTATGAGTGAGTGTAGGATCATGGGGGTCTAAAAGGTGGTGATATGACAAAAAACTGGCCAATGACTTTTTTTATCCAGATTTGATGAAACAAAAAGGGTTTATTGAGAAAATTGTCAGTGTTCCACCAATATAAGATATGCCTTATTTTGAATTTAATATATAATTATTATTGATTTTCTACACATATTATAACTAAAGTCCTGATTGATAGGTTGATTGAAAAACATTTGTATTGTCAAACTATTTCACATTTTTCAAATCTGAAAAATGTGGCGCATTATATGCTTCCCATACTATAGGATGAAAAAAATAAAATTGAATTTCATAAATTTTTTACCAAGTTATGGTAGTCAGACAAACAAGTTTTAATATTTTTAAAACTTTTTAATAAAAAATTCATTATAACTAATTATTTACTTGCAAAAAAAACACCAAAAAAATGTGACACATTGGGGTATGTGTCCTCTACTTATATTGGAATTTTCAACAAAAAAAAAATCTTATACAAGTTAGGTTGGTAAGACATACACCTATTTTTTTACTTTTTCCCTAAAATTTTAGTACTACTACATTGAAATTATAAATTTTCACCAAATAAATTTATATTTTTTCCAAAAAAGGACTAGTACCTTAAAAATTACATTCAATTTGCTACAAGTTTTACTTTTACATATTTTTCAAATTATGTTAATAGATATTTCAAATTTTTATGTCAAGTTGCCTAGTGTTGTTTTCCTAAATTTTTATTGCCACTTAAGGGCCTAGTTTGGACCCCCATGATCCTACATTGACCCCTACATTAGATATTTTGAATCAAGTGAAGCTCTTTTATAAAATATTTATCCCACTCTAGAAGAGTTCGATAATGAGGAGATGACTTTCCATATTTGTCAATGAATCATTTCTAAACATATCATTGCTTAATCATAAAGTCATGTCTTCTCACATTCAACATGTTTGGAATATAGAGCCATGTGGTATACATTAGGTTGAATGAATAGCTTTGTGGGATGATTTTACTACCTATTTTTCTTAGTTTCACAACAACTATGGGCATAAATTAACCTATTTCCACCATGGTCGTATGAGGCTATCACCTTGGAGCTTCACCAAGTCACCATTTCTTTCAAAGTGGAACCTTTTCATCCAACTACTCAACTACCCAACTTAGAGTAGCCCAACTTCACCACTAGAAGTAGGTTGTTGATGCTCATATTGTACATAGAGCTCAAATTAAAGCTAGAATTCATTGACTTAACATAAAAGAAAAAATATTCAAAGAGCTATTTTAGAACTTGCAGGTAGGCCCCACATCCCATGTCATTAAAAAATTAGGTAAGGGAAACAAATTATTTTAGACTTGACCTTGTATATTTTAGACCATCTAGCAGTCATTCGTTCTTATAAATTGGCTCATTTTTCCTAGTGCATTCTTCATCAAGGTTTCTTGGTTCTCAGATCTTGTTCATTTAGTAATTTTCTAGTCATGATGTTAGTTATGTAAAACATTGGAGACTATCAAGCATCTCTGATCCAGGAGGATCCAAAAACCTCAAAAATTTTAGTCTCAAAATCACCTGAAAAGTGGTCTTAGATTGAAGAGCTCGCTGACACAATCCCAAAGCAACTTGAACTATGTCAAAAGGAGCTCGTATCTGCGAGTTATGCTTGGTCAAAGGTTCAGTCAAACTAGGTACCAAAGGTAGTCAAGGATGTGAAATAATTGATCCCTTCAAAATTCTTCAAAAATGGCATCAAATCGAAGTGCTCGTCAAGACGATTCCGATGACATTCGTTTCGTCAAAAACAAAGCTCGTATGCACGACATATGGCTGGTAAAAGTTTTTAGTTGACTAGGGTTGACAGGAAGGTATAGTTGATGACGTCGGCATATTGATGTGGCAGACTGTACCATATGAAATCTGAGGTGGACCAATCAGTGCATGACACTGTGTGTCTCATCGTACCATGATGTTAGCAAGTACGGTCATCAACATGGACCAATCCAATGTTGACACAGTGATCTAGCGGGTTGATGCGGACAAACCAGTGATCGACACATCGCATCTCTCCGCACCCGACACGTGGACCTCTTCTCTATCAACGACGGGCGGTTTGAGTTGTTGGAACATTCATCAAAAAGATGGTATGGGGGTTCGACACCCTAACCTCTCCCACACTAACTGACAAGGCTACCGTTGCACCTCATCTATATTATTTATGGGTTTGTTTTGGTGTTTTCTAATTGAAAATTGGTAAAAAAACAAAGAAATGTGGTGGGGTTGAACTCTCAACCTCCCACCCACTAAAATTAATGACAACCATTGCACCGTCAAAATTTTTAGATATTTATGTGGGTGACGTAACTTTTAACCAGTATTTAAGCCCAAAATTCATAACAAAACAACCATAAATGGTTATTGGTTGGTTTCTAAATTAAAATGAAAACAAATCCCTAATAGCCTAAATGATCACAAATAAAGGGCTTAAAAAAAATGATTTTTAAAGGGGGATTATGTTGTTTTTATTTGTAAAATAAGACAAATTGATTTTTTTAAAGGGGAAAATTACAAATTTATGGTTTTAACCATAAGGGGCTTATTTTATGTATAAAAAGGAGGTGTTTGAGGGAATTTTTTATGCCTTTGTAAGGAAACTTTGGAGAGTATTTAGGGGAGAATTTACAAGGTGTGTTTGTACACCAAAAATTGTAAAATTGTGAGTGAGATTGTGAGGAGACTATTGTAAGCTTGGAGAATTGTAAGAAGGCATTTTAAGGTGCTTGGCAATCTTAATAAAGCGCTCCAATATATAGAAGCGGACCTGGAGATGTAGCTAAAATTGAGCGAACTCTGTTATCAAGAGTGATCTCTCTTTTTCTTCTTTGCCTCATAATTCTTTTAGTATTTTGATTCTTTGACTTTCCTAATTACGATAATTAAGTAATTAGTTTATGTTTCTTGAATCTGGATGAAGTATAAGTGAACTTTATTTGTCATAATTTCAACATTTAAGATACATAATCACACATTATTGTTGCGATCGGAAATTAAATCAATAATTAGATTAATTTTTGGAAAACTTTAACGTCCTAGTTTACAAATCAAGTTTGGTATCAGAGCTCGTCTGACAAGTTGTAGGTTGTGGAATACTTGGAGAAAATTCAAGCAATGAGGCGAGATGTCATCACATAAGGAGAACCAACTTCCTTCTTTTGTTTTTGATGTATAATTTTGTAAGGCCTTCATGGCGATGAAAGCCAAGGTTGATGTAATGTATTAGGAAAGGAAGTCTTAAAAAGAAGGCTAGTTGAAGAAATCCAAAAATGCAAACTCAGTGAAAGCTCCCCATTCTTCTCATCTTGTTCCTTGTTCTCTTGGTGATTTTGAGAAACATTATGAAAGTGTTGGATTGATGTTGTTAACCAAGATGGGCTATGAAGAAAAAAGGATTTGGAAGTCATGGAAAAGGCATGGTTGAACCTATGAAGGTAGAAGCTAGATATCACTATGCAAGATCGGGGTATGGTGAAGGAGAATGCTCCAAGGCAGTGGCTGCAAAGAATTCTCTAAAAGAAGAACCATTCCAAGAACAACCTGAGAGACGAAATGGCACATCACTTTCAGGCAGTGGTGGAGCAAGCAATATGTCCAAGAGAAGTAAGAACACAAATTCTTCTTGGAATGCATGCACCAAGGGTAACCATAAAAGGTATAATAAGCCTAATTATTCCAATGTTCTTTTAGATTATAAGAAGATTGGCAATGTAGAAATTTTATGGTTTAGAAGACCGTGCACATTTTTTGGGTTGAATATCCATAGTGTTGCCAAGTGTTGGAAAATAATGGCTTTGTACAAGAAGGTGGAAGTTATTTTCCAAGAAAAGAAAGAGCAACAGAGGAAAAGGGAACACAAGAACAGAACAGAGGAAAATGAAACTTCTTCAAAAGAAGAAAAAGGTAAAGGAGTAAGAGGTGGTAGTGACCCTCCTGAACCTCCATCCCCATTTTCTTCTTCATCCTCTTCATCTTCTTCTAAAATTCCAAGATATTCTTCACAAGGAAAAGTTGTACAAAAATTACCTAATTCTCTTTTAATAAAATTAGATGTCAAATTTGAGTTGCCTATGTATAATGGTGAATTGGATGTAGAAAAATTGGACAATTGGCTTAAGAAAATCAAAGTGTATTGCAGGGTTCAACAGATCTTGGATGAATCTTCCAAAATCCAACTAGCCACTCTTTGAATGGGAGGCATTGCATTGGTTTGGTGGGAGAGTAAGATTCAAGATGATCTTGCTACGCACGATAAAATCATTTCATCTTGGTGTGAGTTTACTTCTGCTTTAAAGAAATAGTTTTATCCTTTGGGTTATATGCAACAAGCTATTATGGATTGGAAAAATCTAAGATAGGGTAAAGGACAATCTTTGCAAGAGTATACATAGGTGTTTCGCAAGAAAGCACTTACTCTTGGTATTCCTCTTTATACACAAGAAACTTTATTAAAATACATAGGTGGATTGCATTCGCATTTGAAACATAAAATTCTTATGTTTAGTCCATCTAATTTTGATGAAGTGTGTGTACAAGCAACCCATATTGAAGCAGGTGGAAGGAACATAAGTTTCAATTCAAAAAAGGAATTTGTTCCTCCAACTAAAGGCAATAAAAAGGGAAAGGAGAAGAAAGCAGTTACTATGAAGGAGGAAGGTGAAAAGCCTAATTGTTCACATTTTTAGAAGAAAGGGCACACAGATTTGAAGTGTTGGAAATTACATCTGAAATTGAAGCGAAAGTGGTTTAAGGATCGTAAAGGAAAGTAAAACGCCACAGCTGTCATTCATGATCTTGGATCGAATTCTGATGACGAAACAAAGATAACAGTTGTGGGTTTGAAAGGTAAAGCCTTTGTTGGTAATGATTCTGCCACTGATGTTTCATGTGCTTCTACTTCTAAAAGTCATGTTGTTTTTGAAGATAGCAAAAGATGTGAATAATTTCATATAAGGGTGATTTCTAAGAAAACTAAGATTGATGCATTGATAGATAGTGGGTCCCAAGTTAATCTAATTTCAAAAGAAGTTGTTAAACAGTTGGGATTGAAAACAAAGCCACATAAGAAACCTTATCCATTATGTTGGGTGTGCAATGATAACAAATTTCAAGTAACAAGGCAATGCAATTTAAGATTTGCAATAACATCTAAGTTTATAGATGAGGTTGAATTTGATGTGGTTCCACTTGATATCTGTGGGATTGTGTTGGGTAGCCCATACTTATATGATAGAAAGAAAATATTCTATAGGGAACATAATCAGTATCACTTGTTTAAGGAAGGAATTGAATACATTGTGCATTCTCATCCAATTAAGATTGATAAATCTTATGTGACAATGGGACAATTAAAAAGGGCTATTAATGCAAGCAATAATTTGGAACTTATGTCTGTACCACAAGAAGTGTCATTGCATAAAAGCATCTCTAATTCTAAGGTTGTTCTAGTTATGAAAGACAAGCATGATGTTGGTACATTCTTTTTGTCGTCCCAAATTTAGTTTTGTTATTTAGCTTACTACTTTTTAGCAGTGTATGGTTGGTAGAGGCAACAATAAATGTGGATGTGTATATAACTAATGTACTTAACAATATTCGTGTAGTTTTGATTGTTGTTGTGATGACATAGATGCATACGTTCCAAGAAGGAAGGACAAATGATACTGGGCAAGTGAGACAAAAATTCCCTCACTTAAATTGTAAATAAAAATAGACCTTTTGGAGGTCCAAAAGCTTCTCAATGGGGAGGAATGATCCAGGAGGATCCAAAAACCTCAAAAATTTCACAGTCTCAAAATCACCTGAAAAGTGGTCTTAGATTGAAGAGCTCGCTGACATGATCCGAACGCAACTTGAGCAGCGTCAAAAGGAGCTCATATGTGCGAGTTATGTTTGGTCAAAGGTTTAGTCAAACTGGGTACCAAAGGTAGTCAGGGATCTGAAAAAATTGATCATCTTAGAATTCTTCAAAAATGGTGTCAAATTGAAGTGCTCATTGAGACGATTCTGACAACATTTTTTTTGTCGAAAATGGAGCTCGTATGCACGAGATATGGCCGGTCAAAGTTTTCAGTTGACTAGGGTTGACAGGAAGGTACAGTTGATGACGTCGACATATTGATGTGGCAGACCGTACCATATGAAATATGAGGTGGACTAATCAGTGCATGACACATGTCTCATCGTACCATGACATTAGCAGGTACGGTCATCAACATGGACCAATCAAATGTTATCACAGTGATCTGGTAGGCTGATGTGGAAAAATGAGTTATTGACACGTGGCATCTCTCCATACCTGACATGTGCACCTCTTCTCTATCAATGACGGGCAGTTTGAGTTGTTGGAATATTCATCGAAAAGAGGGTATGGGGGTTCAACCCCCTAACCTCTCTAACACTAGCGGACAAGGCTACCATTGCGCCCTCTAAGTTTGCTTCATCAACATTATTTGTGGGTTCTTTTTTATTTTTTCTAATTGAAAATCGGTAAAAAACAAAGAAATGTGGTGGGGATTGAACTCTCAACCTCCCACCCACTAAAATTAATGACCACCATTGCACCGTCAAAAATTTTAGACATTTATGTGGGTGACATGAGTTTTAACCAGTATTTAAGCCCGAAATTCATAACAAAACAACCATAAATGGTTATTGGTTGGTTTCTAAATTAAAATAAAAACAAATCCCTAATAGCCCGAATGATCACAAATAAAGAGCTTAAAAACAAAATTGATTTTTAAAGGGGGATTATGTTGTTTTTATTTGTAAAACTAGCTTATCTATCTTAATAAATTAATCTATATATTATACGCCGAGAGATTTCATTTTTGAGGCGTATTTTTTCTTCTTTTTTTTTTCTTTTTTCAATTTAAAAAATATGCCTCGAAAATGAAATCTCTCGACGTATAATATATAGATTAATTTATTAAGATAGATTAGCTAGTAGCATATGTGGCGTGCATAACACATTGAATAAATTAATATATTTACAGTTATGATTGGAGTTAGCATTTAGGGTTAGGGTTTATATCATGGTTAGGGTTTGGTTTAGATTTATTATTATGATTTGGGTTAGGGTTTAGTGTTAAGGTTGGGTTTATGGTCATAGTTAGTGTGAGAATTATGTTAGGGTTAGGGGTAGAATTATGGTTAGCGTTAGGGTTTGGATTATAATTATAATAGGTTTAAGGTTAGGAATAAGGCTTTGGTTAGTGTTAAGGGTGGGGTTGGAATTACAATTATGGGTAGGGTAGGGATTTATATTCAAGGTTAGGGCTATGGTTTGGGTTAGGGTTAGGGTCAAGGTTAGGATTAAGGTTAAGATTAGCATTAGGGTTAGGATTTGGTTTACGATTATGATTATGGTGAGGGTTAGGGTTTAGACTTATGATTAGGGTTATAGTTAGCATTAGGGTTTAGTGTTAAGATTTAGTGTTATACATTGAATAAATTAATATAATTAGGGTTATGATTAGGGTTACAATTTATATCACAATTAGGGTTAGCATTAGGGTTAAAGTTTATATCATGGCTAGGGTTAGCATTAGATTTAGGGTTAACCATTTAGGATTAGGGTTTAGCATTTAGGTTTATGATTATGGTTAGAGTTAGGGTTTAGGCTTATAGTTAGGGTTATAGTTACAGTTAGGGTTTAGTGTTAAGGTAAGTGTTAGCATTAGGTTTATGGTTGGGGTTAGAATTTTGTTTTATGGTTAGGATTATGTTTAGGGTTTACATTAATGTTCAGGTTAGGGTAAGAATTATGGTTAGGGTGAGGAAATGTGTAGGATTGGGATTATTATTATGATTATGTTAGAATGATAGAATAATATTTATGGTAGGTTTAAGTTCAAGATTAACCCTAATCCTAATTCTATCTCTAATCTTAACCATAATCTTGACCCTATCTCTAACACTAACCCTAATCCTTACTCAAACCCTAACCCTAATCCTATTTTTATCCCTAACCTTAACCCTAACCCTAATCTTAACCTTATCTCTAACCCTAACCCTAATCCTAATCCTTATGCTAACCCAACCCTAATCTTGATTATATCTCTAACCATAACCCTAATCCCAATCCTAACCCTAACCCTAATTAATTTAATGTTGGCTCCATCATAACCCTAACCCTAACCTTAACCCTAATTACACCATCTTAAATCTATTTGAAACCTAACCCTAATTGTGCCATAATCATAACTCTAATTGAACTCTAGCTCTAACTTTGAAAGACATTTCTTCCCTCACACAAATCTCAATCCTAATCCTAATTCTATCTCTAACCATAACCCTAACCCTAATCTTGACCCTATCTCTAACCTAACCCCAACTAATCCTAACCCCAACCTTAATTCTATCTCTAATTGTAACCTAACCCTAATCTTCACTTTATCTCTAACCAAAACCCTAACCCTAAACATAAACATAACAAAACTTCAACCCTAAAGCCAATTCTATCTCTATCCCTAACCCTTACCCTAATCTTTACCCTATCTCTAACCATCACCCTAATCATAACCCTATTTGTAATGTTAACCCCAACTCTAATTCTAATTTTCTCTTTATGCCTAAACCTAACCCTAATATTAGCACTAAACTAAACTCTAATCCTAATTCTATTTCTAACCCTGATCCTAATTCTATTTGTAACCCTAATTCTAATTTTATCTTTAAGCTAACCCTATTCCTTACACTATCTCTAATCCTAACCCTAATCCTAATTCTATATTTAACCCTAACCCTAACCCTAATTCTTAAGCTATTTCTAACCCTAACCCTAACCCTAATCCTAATCCTAATTCTACCTATAATCGTAACCCTATCTCTAACCCTGACCCTAATCCTTACTCAAACAATATCCCTAATCCTAATTCTATCCCTAACCCTAATGGTAACCCTAATCTTGACCCTATCTCTAACCCTAACCCTAACCCTAATCCTAATACTAACCCAACTAATGTAGCGCTCGGAAAAAATATAAGAGTATTTTCAATTGTTCAAATCCGTATAAAAGGATTTCCAAGTAATTAACATCGTTCATAAAACTTCCAAAGGAGCTCAATAAAAGAGAATTTAAATTGCATTTCGTATAATAATAATAATAACAATGTAATTTGTCAAGATTACAAAGCATAAGTACATCAATGAATTTTCTCATATACCTTTTCAACCATACTCAGAAGAAATCAACAATTCCAATAGAAACATCTTTTTCTATGCTAAGTCATAAAACTTTAATTTCCTCAAATCAATGTTACATTAGATTCTTTCAAGCCATACTTCTATTTCAAAGTTTCATTAAAGAATGTTAAATACATATACATTTATAATGGGCTTCACAAGCCAATCCAGAATAATACACAAGTACATCCATAGCAAAAGAAACTTGGAACCTCCAACTGTCGTGACACCATCGGTCTGCTTGCGAGCTGGGGCCAAGAGTGTGATTCAGGCGCCTTTTCTGCCCAACCACGAAGTACAAGACTTCCCCGGGTTCCTTCCTAACTCGAAGAAATCCCCGACCCTGCATAAAGGAGCCTAGCAACCCGACACAGTAAAACAGGAGGGAACTCTCGATGCATGCCTGGTGCCTATATGCATTTCTAACATGAGAAAAACACATTTCTTGCAACAGGAGGTGGCAGAGACTCAAATACATATATGTTTCTAGGCTTTTAAAACAAATCCATCTATTTCAATGGTACAAGTGCTTGGCCAAGCAAAAATAATACAAGCAAATGGTAGTTTAGAAAAGGTAATACTACCGTCTCTGTAGGTCCACCTTCGGCATTCTGTCCCGGAAGTTACCAAAAGTAAAGTGTGAATAAATACAAACGCAGAAAGTTGTGCATTTTCTTACATGTTTCATGCATCCAATTGATTCTAAAAGAATTTCTAATGAGAATTTCATAACATCCGTTGAAAGAAAAATTGTAAGTTCAGTAGAAAGATTTCATTTACTCTTTTGTAAGTAATTCTTTTCTGATTTGGTAAAAGACTCTATTTTTAAAGAAGAACATGTATGTCATAATACTATCAGTGTACTATTAGAAAAATTTAATTAATTTGTTTGTATGCAACAGTGTTTTCTGATTTCAGTATGTACTTCTATTCTTTCCAAATTCAAGCTGACTGAAAGTGCAACTCTTAATTTTAATACAGGTTTCTGAATATTAGTAATATACATAAACAGTGCAATTCTTTCAGAATAACAGAGGTTTGGAAGAAAAACTTGCATTTGAATTTTATATTGTATACCTTTACTCAGGAATGTACTTCTGTATGTAAGTATATGACAAAGAAATCAAGAAGATTTTCAGTTTACATGGTTTCTCAGAGATACTACTGTTCTTGTTCCAGGTTTAAATTTTCTAAGATATTTGTGTATTTTTGACAAAGATCATATCACTTTCTGGAAATGGTTTTCCTTTTCAAACTTGCATTTTGGTATATATATGTATGGATATATATAGGTATATAAAAATTCATATACAACTGAGTGTAAATTTTAAAGAAAGAAATACTGATTTTCTTTTAATAACTGTTCATAAGTTCTCTGGCTGTGCACACAGAATATAAACATTTTACAGGGTTTCTTACTGGCGTTGAGCACATAAGGGCATAGGAAGCCCTTGCCCCTCCCATGGGGAGGGGGTGGGCTGTGAGGGGCTCGCACCCCCTCCACAGGCCACGGCCTGTGGAGGGCACGAGCCTCCCCACAGAACCACGTCCTTCCCATGGGGAGGACAAGGGATTAAATCCCTTTCCTTATTCCTGTGTATAACAATTTCATAACTCAAAAAAAAAAGACATTTAGAGACATTTTGCCCAGTATTATACTGCATTCAAATTTATCTCAAAAGGCATTTCGAATTTATTTCAGATGACAGTGTTTTATGCAAAATTGTATGCATATATATATATTTATGTATATATGCATGGGAATACAGATTCCTGTGCATATATATATATATATATATATGTATATATATATATATTTATGTAGGTTTCATATATAATTGAGAGCAGTTTAATAATTTACAGCTTTCGCAACTGAATGTAACCCTAATCTGGAAGAAAAGATTGGGTATTCTTTCTATAATGCAACAATGAGAAGTAAACTATTACCCAGATTCAAAAATAAAATTGGAAAAGATTTCTCAGATATCTGTAATCATTTCATAGATTGAAGCATTTCATTTCTTCAATTTTCTTACTACAATTTTAAACTGATTGAAAAACAAGTATGGAAAAGAACCTGGCAATTTCCTCCAGTGCAGATGCCCAGTATTACCTTCCTGTCGCCTTCTTCCAGAGCTCTCGGATATGTCTGAAATGAATGTTCTCTTTTCTCTCTTAAAGCTTTATTCCTCTTTTCGAGGATCATGCAGAGTATTTCCAAATGACAGATGAATTTTTCATGCAAATTCCAGAGATTGCCACATGCCAACAGCATTGTTGGTTTTAAGGAAAAATTTCCAGAGCCCAAAGTTCTCTCGGGGCTGTTCACTCCTTTCAATTTTGATAAAAATAAAAATAACCATATGCAAACAAAGATATCTCCACTTTATATTATGCAAATTATTTCATTCATAATATTTTCACTTTATCTTTAATTTCCTATTTTTAAATTAGATTTTCCTTTTTATTGCATAAAAATAAATGGGATAAGTTAAATAAAATAAACCATGCTCTTTTCACAATTTTTATGGTTAAGTAAACTATATTTTAATTTTTCTATGCTATTGTTTTTATGTATATATATATATATATATATATTTCTTTTGTTTAAATTAATCACTTATTCAAACCATGTAATCAATTTCAAACAATCACATTGAAAATAGATATGGCCTAATGCAACTACATGATTTTTAAGTGGTGTGTTCGTGATTGAGAGCTTCTCCTCTTTTACCCTGTTTAGGAAGCTAACCTTCTTTTCCTCAATCACACTCTTGGCCTTTGATCACCTGCAACTCAAATGCACTCAGGCGTGCAAAAACGAAAGTGTATTAGTAACCAATATAGAAATATAAATTTAAGCAATAATTAAATCTACACTCCTATTTTGTATCATTTTAAAATAAAATGCACTCATAATTATGAAAGAAAACAATTATTTTCCTACATTTCCATACACCAAAGCATTGTATTATATTATATTGCTCTAACACGTATCATAATTCATATATTAAATCCCACAAAGTCATGGTCAAAACAACATCAAAGTATGAGACGTGACAACTAATCCTAATTATATCTCTAACCATAACCCTAATCCTAATTCTAATCCTAACCCTAGTTAATTTAATGTTGGCTCCATCATAACCCTAACCCTAAACTTAACCCTCATTAAACCATCTTAAATCTATTTGAACCCTAACCCTAAATGTACCATAACCCTAAATTGAAATCTAGCCCTAACTTTGAAAGACATTTCTCCCCTCACACAAACCTCAATCCTAATCCTAATTCTAGCTCTAACCCTAACCCTAACCATAATCCTAGCACTATCTCTAACCTAACCCACACTTATCCTAACCCTAAGCCTAATTCTATCTCTAATTGTAACCTGACCCTAATCTTCACTCTATCTCTAACCAAAACCCTAACCCTAAACCTAAACCTAAACCTAATCATAACAAAAACCTCAACACTAACCCTAATCCTAACAAAAACCCTAACACTAATCCTATTTTTTTATTTCTACCTCTAACACAAACCTTAACCATAATCCCAACCCTATCTCTAACTCTAACCCTAACCCTAATCCTTACTCAAACCCTAACCCTAACCTTAATCCTAATGCTAACCCAACTCTAATCCTAATTATATCTCTTACCATAACCCTAATCCCAATCCTAACCCTAACCCTAATTAATTTAATATTAGCTCCATCATAACCCTAACCCTAACCTTAACCCTAATTAAACTATCTTAAGTGTATTTGAACCCTAATCGTAATTGTGCCATAACCCTAACTCTAATTGAACTCTAGCCATAACTTTGAAAGACATTTCTCCCCTCACAAAAACCTCAATCCTAATCCTAATTATATCTCTAACCCTAACCCTAACCATAATCTTGGCCCTATTTGTAACCTAACCCCAACTAATCCTAACCCCAACCTTAATTCTATCTCTAATTGTAACCTAACCCTAATCTTCACTCTATCTCTGACCAAAACCCTAACCCTAAACCTAATTCTATCTCTAATCCTAACCCTTACACTAATCTTCACCCTATCTCTAACCATCACCCTAATCATAACCCTATTTGTAATGTTAACCCCAACCCTAACCCTAACCCTAACTCTAACCCTAACCCTAACCCTAACCCTAACTCTAACTCTAACCCTAACCCTATCACTAATCCTAACTCTTTTTCTAACCCTAATTGTAAACCTAATTCCAATTCTATCTTTAAGCCTAAGCCTAACCCTAATCCTTACACTATCTCTAATCTTAGCGCTAACCCTAGCCCTAACCCTAATTTGAACACAAACCACAACCACAATCCTAACACAAACCCTAACACTAATCCTAATTTTATTTCTATCTCTAATGAAACACCTAACCCTAATCATAACCCTAACTCTAACCCTAACCCTAACCCTAATACTAATTCTATCTCTAATCTTAACCTAATCTTAACCCTATCTCTAACCTTAACCCTAATCTTTACTCAAACCCTAACCCTAATCTTAATTTTATACCTAATCCTAACCATAGAACAAAATTAAAATTCTATCTCTAACCCCAACCCTAACCCCAACCCCAACCCTAACCCTAACCCTAATCCTAATCCTAACCCTAACCCTAACTCTAACCCAAAATTAATTATACAACCCTAATCCTAATACTATATGTAATTGTAACCCTAAGTGAACACTAACCCTAAATAAACTCTAACCTTAATTGAACCTTAACCCTAATCTTAACCGTAATAAAATTATAACCTTAACGAAATTGAACCCTAACCCTAACCCTAACCCTAACCTTAACCTTAACCTTAACCCTAATTGAACCCTAACCCTAACCCTAATCCTAACCTTGACCTTAACCTTAATTGAACCCTAACCCTAATCCTAATTGAAATCTAATACTAATTCAATCTTATCCTAATTATGTGCCCTAAGCTTAAAACTAAGACTAACCCTTACCCTAAGTGAAATCTAACCCTAACCCCAATTGAACCCTAATTATAATGTTAATTAAACCCTAACCCTAACCTTGATCCTAACCCCATTTGAGCTCCAACCTTAACCCTAACTTAACTTGTAATGTAGAACCCTAATCCTAACCTAACCTTTATTATAGAACCTTTACCCTAGCCCTAACCTTAATTGAACTAGGAACCCTAACCTTAACCCTATCTTCAACCATAATTGTAACCCTAATTCTAACCCAACCCATAACCTTAATTCTAGCCCTAGTATTGTTATGGCCCTAAAACTACCCTAACTGTAATTGTAATCATAAACTTAAATCTCCCCCTAACGCTTATCATAGTTATAACTATAATTATAACTTTGCTTCTAACATTGATTCTAATCCTATCCCTAAAATTGTAATATCATTAAAATTATAAAATAATTAATTATTTAAACTATATCCCTAAAATTATTAATTATAACCTTAATCTTAATATGTAATTACAAAATTAAACATTTAAAATAATTATTTAGTAGGGTTAAAGTTATAATAGAGTTTGATTATCTCTTTTATCTAGATATGGGTTCATTCTTTTTCTTCCTTTATTTTTGCATATATAGTTCTATACTTCCACATTCATTTTGTACCTAATTATTAGACCAATCTCACACCTATGAATCTTAACACTCAAAATTCAGAAAATAATTTTAAAAAGTTTACCCACTTCAATTTATTTATATTATTTGAGAAAAAAATAAATAATACTCCTTAATTTATATAAAATTTTTATCAAATACATTTCAACTTCTTTTCATGGACTATAGAAATATCTCTTCTTTAATTTTCTTTATTGTTGAATGTGTAGTTTTACCATTTCTTAAAAAGTGTTTTTGTATGCTCATTTACAAAGCTTGTTACAATGAAAAACCTTCCAATAGGTTGAAGTTAGTTGTCTTCGTGTGAATGCAAATGTGAATAAGATCTAGAAAATAATTCTACTCTATGCTAAAGTGTACAATTAAATTTTGTTAAAGAAAGTAGTCATACAAACACAAGGACTAAGTTATAAAGATTTTGTTAGATATGTAAGTAATTGTGCATAAGGATTGTATTCAAATAAAATTATGTTTCATATTTCAATATAAATTATGTAAGTTTATCTATGTATACATAGTCTAAAACGTATAAACTTTAAACTTTAAGTGAATTTTTTCCAAAGAGATAGCAACTTTAAATTTGTGATTAAATATACAATCTTATAAGAATAATGGAAAAAATTATTTGAACAAAATTATTTTGATTTTATTAAAATATAAGTACTTCAAACTATAAAATTTAAATGCATAATGATTCATAAATTATTTAAATTAAGATGTTTTAAAGCATTAATGATACTATTCCATAAAGAAATAATGTTAAATTGCTCTAAAAGAATTAAGCATAGAACAAAATATGCTAAACATCTAAATTATATGTTTTCCCTAATTGGTTTGATAGCTCTATGCACAAAGGGGATGGTCGTGGTGTTATTGGTTTGCGAAGATGGTCCATGATCAATTCGTTGGTATGTACCAACGGAGAAGCCCAATGTGAGAGGGCCAATGCATTAGAATTCATCAAATCTCAATACAAGGCTTCTATCCATGGTGGAGTTCCACAAATGTGTACACGTTCTTCTTCAGGCTCAATCATGGTGATGAGTTCGGCTAGGCTTCAAGTAAGAAGCTTGGCATTTGTTGGA
Source organism: Sequoia sempervirens (assembly GCA_007258455.2). NCBI lineage: Eukaryota > Viridiplantae > Streptophyta > Pinopsida > Cupressales > Cupressaceae > Sequoia > Sequoia sempervirens. Next base: position 9,730 of record VDFB02339312.1, on the reverse strand, counting down.
TGTCTTGCAATGGCCATGCACTTTCTCTATGGTGTTGAAAGTCATTCCACAGGCCAACATACATGGGATTTGGCACGCGATAAGGATTTCATAGTGCTTGAAAGATGTTATAAACCCTACGATGTTTACAAAGTACATAACATGACATTCATCAAACCATGATAACCCTCCTTTACTCAACTATGAAACCAGATCATAAATAGGATCGAAAAGACCATTTCCCACCCTTGCACTCCTTCCATCAACATTCTATTTACTGCATCTTCCTCAACACCCTAAAACAACAACACATCAGAACCATGAATTATAAATACATAACTAAAATAGATCAGCAAGAAAATAGAAAGTCTACATAATTAGTTGAAGTGTTTTGAGACTTCATGGTGCTTTACATAAAACTATTATAGAAGATTAATTTGACATTAAGTCTCAATGCTATGTTCTCGTAGATCACAAAGATCGCTGAAGATTAAAAAAAACACAAAATGCATTTTGTTGAAGAAGCTTGAAGCCTCATGACATTCCTCACCACGTTAAGCTAAGATTTTAGCAGCAACCTTTGCAACCTTTACAACTTTAGACTCTTAAGGAATTTTTGAGTGGAGGGAGAAGGATTTGTCAGTAAAATGATTTCTCCTGTACAATTTGAGAGCCTAGAGGATTTTTTGGGGAGTTCAATCAATAAGCGTGGTCACATGCAGATAATATTGATTATAAATTATAGAGGCTTAGGAAACAAATTGGAAATATGACTCGTAGGATATTCAGCGACGGTTAACATAATATATTCATCTAATGAGACAGAAAATGTCAAATCACAATCTTCATTGATGAGTTACTGCGTCTACTTCTAAATATAGCAGAATCTTTAGATTTACATTTCTAGTTATCGAGCTATGGACACTGTAATTTCTAGAGATACAGTTTCGTCTTTCTAGCTTGATGCAATAAAAAAGAGAATCATAGGGAATTTTAAAGATGCGATAGGGCACTTACAATGATTTTTTCTATGACGCGCGGTTATTGCAACGACTTAAGCAAGAGAGCGAGGGTTTGAGTCACAGTGACCACAAGACAGATCTGAACGATTAGCAATGGTAGGGTAAAATGGAGTGGATTATCGCCTTGCCATCCCCCCTTCGAAGTAGTCTCCATAGGCTTGAAACATGTTGTATTATCTGTGGCATTCACAACCACTGCTATGACAAAGATTTCATCCATAATTTCCTTCTCTTTTCTATGGCAGGAGTCGACCTTATGATGGAAAGAAGTGAAGTCGAATTGAAACAGCTATCTTCGCCGTGGAACGACTCTGATGCAAATGATCGAACAAGTTTCTACCTTGGAGAATGCCTGGCTTCTTCTTAGCCTAAGCAAAAGGAAAGTTTGCCTGGTTGGCTTCGATCTGGTGACATCTTTCATTGGCCATCTTAAAAGGAAAGAATGTGTAAAAGGCCGAAGCTTTGGGCCTTTACTCATGAATTTGTAACTGAAGCCGAAAATCTCCATCGAATTCCTTTCATCCGATTTCTACCATTTCGACTTCCTTTCACACGATTGCTACCGTTTTAATTGCATGCTGATGCTTTTTTTTCCACTTCCATGTGCTGAGTGGTGGTGCCACCTAGCAGAATATGAATGGTTTTTTTTTTCTTACACCGTTACTTCTGTTGGCCTCCTATAGAGGCTGCTACTTAATTTAGGGGTTACTCTCTCACAAAAATATTAATTATTATAATATTAAATATACTTAAACTTATAGTATTAATAATATAAAAAATGAATCATTTTTAATTTAATATTATTTAATATTTATACAATGAATAATAAAAACTATAAAATATTATTATTGTTTTAAAATTATAGTTTTTATTTTTTTTACAATGTTAATAATATAAATACAAATTATAATAATAGTATGATTAAAATTAGTCTAATAAATTTGTTAAAACTTAAATAATATATTATGAATTTATATATTTAAATATCAATACTGAATAATAAAATTAAAAATATATAAGGTTTAACTTTAGTCATTTAGATGTTATGTAGATTTATTTTTCAAATTTCTCTTTACAAATTGCAGGTCCATTGCATATAGAGAAACTATACCAAAAATTCCTTGGCAGCTAGTTCTAATTTTGTTGGCAAACCCTCATTCAACATTGACCCAGCTTCACCGCTATGGAGGCATCTAGAAATGGTAGAGCAAGTTCCAGGTGGGGGAACATATGTTTGGATATGTTGTTCATGTGATAAGTGGTATACAAGTTCCTATAGTTAGGTGAAAGGGCATTTGTGTGCAATTCCTAGGAAGGGAAGTAGAGCTTGTCTAGGAAAAAATGGTGTATCTATACCACCTTATAAAATAGCAAAATATATTAAGGAGCAAGAGGAAGCAGATGCAAGGGTTGACAATAGTATGGGGCATCCATTGAGTATAGGAAGGGGCTCACGGAGGCTACCTACTTCTTCATCTCACACACAGTGTTGACCTTGATATTGTAGTGGAAAACCATCCTTTTTTGAGTAGAAATGAAAATGAGGCTACTATTCCGAAGAGAGCAAAGGGACCATCGAAGAGGGCATTTAATAATGATGCTAGAGATATTGTTGACCAAACCATTCCAAGATGCCTCTATGCAAATGGTTTATCTTTCAATGTTGTTCAGTCACCCTATTGGCAGTAGATGGTAAGAAAAATAAATGAAGCTCCAAAGGGGTACACAAGCCTAGGTTATGAGAAGGTGCATATCACGTTATTGTCAAGGGAGGTCAAACATATAGAAGATTCATTATCTCCCATCAAGGCCTAATGGAAAGAAACAAGTGTGTCTATTATTTCCGATGGATGGAAAGATGCAAAAAATAGACCATTAATTAATCTGATATAGTGTGCCCTAAAGGGGCAATGTTTCTAAAAGCTGTGGATTGTGAGGGGCAAGTGAAGGATGCACAATTTATTGTTGACATCCTTATACAGTGCATTAATGAAGTGGGTCCTCAAAATGTTGTCCAAGTTATAACGAACAATGTGAAGAATTGTAAAGCTGCTCGTATGTTAGTTGAGACACTATTCTCACATATATTTTGGCCACCTTGCGTCGTGCATTCCCTCAACCTCATGCTACGGAAGTTGGGTACAAAAATAGATTGGATCAAACAAGTCTGTGCCAAAGCTGAAGAGATCCGAATGTTCATAACAAATCACCACATGCTGCAAGCTTTTTGATCATTTTTGCGACTAGATCTACTGATGGTAACTCAAACTTCAAGCAATGCAATTTTTTGATTTTATGTTTTACTTTAGTAATTTATTTTAAATAATATACATTTTTCATTGATTTTAATTATTTAATTTTTATTTTCAAATAGGTAGTTGAGACTAGATTTGCATCCAATACAATCATCTTGAGATGACTTGTGAAGGTGTGAGAGATGCTTTTTGGTATGGTCATTAGCCAATCATGGTTTATATGGAGGTAATCAAACACTGAGAGGGCAGCAAGTCTAAAACAAAACATTCTAGATTACACTTGGTGGGATTGGGCAGAATATCTTCTTAGTTTCACCGATCCCATCATGAATATGATATGCTTTATTGACATGGATAAGCCATGCTTGGGGGAGGTTAATGATGGCATCAACTCAATGCTTGAGAAGATGAGACCCATCATAAATGCAAAAGAGCAAGATCCTGAAGAAACCTTCTTCAAAGAGGTGTAGTCAATTTGTGTTGAGCAGTGGAACAAAATGATCACCTCACTCCATCTTCTTGCCTTCGCTTTGACTCTCAAATATTATAGTGAAGAGGTCCTTTGCTATACCAACAAGAGTGCTAGCATACCATGATACAAAAGTCAAAGGGTTTAGGAAAGCTCTTACTAAACATAATGCGTTTGTGTAAAGTCTAAAAACAAAAATTTAAATGAAACTTAATAAAGTTTCATAAGATTCAATGATATTATTTGGCTCTCACGGCAAGCGACGGCAAGGGTGACGACTTCACACAACAAAGCACAGGAAAATCTCTGCCTCAGCTCAGTCTAAACGATTTTTTGGCATTTTGCTCCTACGTTTGGGCATTTAACAGAGACGTTTTTGCATTTTAAAGAGGCATGAAACAAATTTCTTCAAGTTTTTGTTTCACGCCTAGAGTAAAGTTGTGGCTGGGCTCTATTCGATTGTGTTTTTTACTTCACTCAAGCTGCATTTTGTTTGTGTTTGGGACGCCTTGAGGAGCTAGGAGCTGCACTTACTTAGTTCCATTTCCTACCACTCTCGCAATTTATTGATATTGATAGACCATGGTTTTATTGATGTTTGATATTGCTATGATAAATTTATAATGCTTTAATGACATTTATTATGTTGTTATGCTACTACCCCAAGGGATTTATTTGGCAAGGCTTGATATTGCGGTACTCACCTACTATGGCCCCCTCCTTCCCTCCCATCTGCATCCCACAGCTTTTAATTCCTTGTTATCACTCTAAAAATGCTGCTATTTCACCTAAAAGTTTGCTTTCTTACAAGAATTCTTAATTTAACAAATCTAATGAGAGCTCTCTTTGCTTCAATAGGTTGCTAGTTCTTCTTCAGTTGAGTGGAATTGGAGTACATACTCCTTCATCCACTTGGCGAAGTGCAATCGATTGGCATCAAGCAAAGTAGAGGAGCTAGTTTTTGTTCATTCCAACTTGCATCTTCTTACTCACAGATGATGAGTACAAGGAAGGGGCAGCAAAGTTGTGAGATGTAGAACTGGAACGAACTGACCTGGATCTTTCTTTTGTTGCACAATCTTTTGTTTTTGAGGAGTCAAGTAGTCAGCATACTTTTAGTGCAAGTGCTAGTGGGGTTCCATCATCTAATGTTAATGTTGATGATGATCTTGGTCTTGATGATGACCCATATGATGCAGATTAGTGAATTGATTATTATTTGTATTATTTAAATGTTAAACAATGATTATCTATCATGACATTCAAGTTTGATCCATTTGATATTGAAAACTGAATTTAAATTAGTATATCATGTTTCAAAATTTGAAAATTTTCATGGTTTTTTGTATCAGATATAGTAAGATCAAAACATTACATAGCTGTTTATCCAGATAGGAGGCTAAAAAGGAACTATATTATCAACCATGTGCACAGTATTCCAGCAAAATAGAACTAGTATGACCAGCTCTGATCAGCTTTAGAGTCTACTCGAGATAATTATATTATAAATACAAAAAAGATCATGGCTGTCTATTCAAGAGTTGCTGTGCCCACTATCTTCATCAGCCTGATCTGTATCCATAACTGCTGTTTGGGCATTGGACCTCACTTCTTCCTCATCCTATTGTGCAAGTGGTGGAGGTACACTTGGCCTGCTAGCCTGGTTGCAATGGTGAGCATGATTGAAGACCCTTTGGAACTCGTTCAACACCCTTAGAAAGGCATCTGCTTCCTGCTGATTGCAATGGTGAGCATGACTGCATCTTACTTCCTCCCTGAACACCGTGACAACTCCTTCCCTGAAGAGCCTCTCGAACTTCTCTAGTGATAGCTCCATGTGTAGGATAACCTGCATGACAACATTTCCAGCTACGAGTCTTCTTGAAGACTCAGTGAGTGCCCTCTTATAGCCTTGAAATTTTTCTGCGTTTCTTGCCTTCCAAATGTACCATAAAATTTCAGTAGAAAGAACAAGCCAGAAAAAATGCATGTCTTTGCTTAGATTCTTGAGATCAAAAAGAATGTATCTGTATTCAATATTACCATTAGAATCCCAAATTTGAAGAATATTACAAAACATTTTCTAGATTTCCTTAGCATACATACAGTCAAATAAAATATGCCTTATTGTCTCAGGAGACTTGCAAATACTGCAAAGATCCAAGTCTACATGATTAAGCCTATAAGGAAGCTTATGCAATAAAATTAACCATCTGAAACAAGCCTTTTTAGGCTCTTTAATGCAGTGCCAAAGAGAATCAAAGATTTTTGCCAACATAGTATTAGAGAGATCAGATTCCCAGATTTGATTAATATGGAGAACAACAGAATTTGAGTTGGTGAGATCTTTATAAATTTGCTTAGTTTTAAGGGTAGTAAGCTTGGTGCCATCTTTCAATATAAGGTCATTAGCAATATTGAGGCCTAGGTCAGCATTGGGGGGGAAAGCAACATGCTTGCAAGCTTCAGAGAGAGTGTTGAAAGTCCTAAAACTAGAAGGGGGGATGCCGAATTCCGCGACCAGGTTATCCCAACTTTTGATTACACCATTGCTGAGGACATCATTAAAGGTTTGAACACCCAGCAGATTCCATTTCTTTACAGAGCAGCCTTGCAGAAGGGCTAAGGGTTTGTTATTATGCAACAGGTTCCACCAGACAGAGCATGAGGAGTGACATTTCCTATCATTCCCAAGGGACATGTTATCAACTTTACAGGTAACATTGGCCTTTATCTGCTCCCAAGCTTTCTAGAGACTCCTAAATACTGCATATCCAGCCGGGGACATAGGGTAACTACTCAAGAGAATATCATAGAGGGGTAACCCCTTCCAAGACTTAGCTTATTTGGGAAATGCAAGACTGATATTAATCCTTACGAGAACCTTCCAAGGTTCATTTCCTTCCATGGCTTTGGTAATCCACTTGGCTGCAAGAGCAATCCCGTGGAGCTTTAAGTCCTTTAGCCCAATCCCACCTTGAGTTTTGGCTAAGCAACACCAATCCCACCTTACAGTTACAGAGTGGATTTTCTTCTTTCCTTTGCCATCAAACCAGAGATAGCTTTTGATCTTTTTTTGAATTTCATTGACTTGGTAGCTGCTGAAAAACCACACAAAAGCAAAATATATACTGTAGGAAGAAAGGATTTTTTGACAGACCTGAAGTCTGTCGACAAGAGAGAGGTGCTGCTTGTTCTAGCTCTCAAATTTCTTTTCAATTTTACTACTTATCCATAGCCACATCTCCTTTAGGTTCAGGCTGACTCCATATGGGATTCCCAAATATCTGTTACTCGGTCCTCCCCATTGGAAATCAAACTTTTTCACCCATTCTGGAGGCACCTCATCCCAACCTAGGATGTTAGATTTGGTAAAGGATATCTTGGTGCCTGAGGCCTGACAAAACCGATCCAACTTGCCCATTAGGGCTTCAAAGTTCTTTTCCTCCAGTTCAGGAAAAATTGCAGTGTCATTTGCAAATTGAATGTTAACCAACTCATTTTTGTCAGGAAGCACAATGCCCCTCACTTAGGAGAGTGTGTTGAATCTCTGAGCAAATAGTGAAGGGCATCTGACACAATTACAAAGAGAGTGGGGGCAAGGGGGCAGCCTTGCCTAATTGATCTTCCTAGATCAAATTCCTCAGAGATTGAACCGTTTACCTCCACTTGTGCAACAACATCTTTTAGGAGAGTATTTACCATTTTGTAGAATGTGGTAGGGAAACCAAATGCCTCCAAGGCTGTGCTTGAAAAGGACCATTCAATTCTGTCATATACTTTCTCGAAATCAAGGAGGATCATTGCAACCTTTTGGTCAGATCGTTTTGCCCATTCCATGGCCTCTCAACTCATAATGAGATTCTCCAAGATATATCTTCCTTTAATAAAGCCAGTTTGAGTGTTGTTTATGAATTTAGGTAGAATATCAACCAACCTTAGAGCTATAGTTTTTGCCAAAATTTTATAAGATACATTAAGGAGGGTTATTGGCCTCTAGTTCTTGATGAGGGTCTTGTCACCTCCTTTGGGCAGCAGCTTGATAAGCCCTTAGTTGATCGTTTTACCTAAGGAACCACAGTCCAATGCATCATTATAAACTTCCAGCAGGTCATCACATACCCAATCCATAAAGGTCTTGTAGAATTCCACAAGGAGTCCATCTCTACCTGGGGACTTGTCATTATTCATTGAGAGTATCTCTCTTTTTATTTCCTCCTTGGTTAAGCCTACATCAAACCTCTTCTTGTCATCCTTAGAGATTTTGTTAGGAATGATTCCTCTTATGAAGCTCCTAGCCATCTGATTACACTCAGCATTGGCTTTTGAGGTGAAAAGATTTTTATAGAAGCTCTAGAAATGAGCTAGGATTTCTTTTTGTGAGGTTACCAACCGATCATCCTCCCCAATTTGTTCAATCTGTTCTTTAAACTTCTTTTCCCTGATATAGTTAAAGAAGAATTTTGATCCCCTATCACCACAACTCAACCAATTTAATTTCGCTTTGACCTTCAGGCCTTGAATCTTTGGGTTTTGGATTCTTCTAAGCTGGTCTTTTACCATTATGAGTTCTTCTCCAAGCCTTTCATTGGCTAGGTTTGCTTGAATTTTGGCTTCTGCCTCTAGCAGGGAGTCCTGAAGTGCATTTTCCTCCATTCTGCTATCCTTTGCCCTTTTTTTTCCTATGACTTGGAACATCTTCTTCCAAGCCTTGATGTTCTTGTTCCATCTGTCAATAGGGCTACAGTCTTTCAACATCCACTTATTGATTTCTCTTATGGAGGTGATAACGTCCTTACAGTTAGTATCTTTTAGCAAGAAGGTGTTAAGCAAGAACCCATCCTTTTTCTTTATACCTTGAGAGATATCCATGTTCAAGCTGATTTGTGCTTTGATTGGGTGATGATCAGACATAGTGTAAGGGTAAACACAAACCTTAAGCCCTTCCTCTTTTGGTATAAAGCTAAGTCTGTCTTTATTCACATAGAATCTATCTAATCTGCAATAGATTCTTTTGTCCCCTTTTTGTGCATTACACCATGTGAACCACACTCCCCTGAAATCCTTTTTGTTCTTTTTTCCAGGGTCCATTAGTTTATTTGTTTTCATCTTTTGCTGTAATGTCTTTTCATTGCTTCCCAAGTTATGTCCACCTCGCAATTTGGTCTCTTTGTTGCCAATCCAGACAAAGCCCTCCCACATCCCAGCTGACTTCTCTCTCTCTGGGAGGGTAGTGAGCCATTGCCAAAGAACGACCCTTTCTTTGCGGTCGTTAGGGGCATAAATGGAGTAGATTCTGAATTTAAGACCATCCTTGTCAAAAGTCACCCAAACAACCCTGTTGCAAGGGGAGGAGCCATGGTTGGTGACAAAGGGGTTCCATTTGTAGGACAAGAGGATAGCAGCTCCTCCCTTCCCCTTTTCATGGTTGGTACTGAAGGCACAAGACTTCTTCCAGATGAATTTCAAGCTATTTTCAAGAGTAAAGCTTACTACTTTGGTTTCTTGAAGTAGGACTACATCTTTTTGCTTTTCCAAGTTCAAAAATCTTCTTACCACATATTTCCTGTCAGGGGATTCCAACCCCCTGACAATCTAGGACACACATCTAAGGTTCATTTTCCACATTCATAGGTGTTGCTTCTTGGTCCTGCTTGAACTACTTGAAATACTTCGACAGTTTTTCCTCAACTTCGGGCCTTTTGCCTCTGGTGGCTGAACCACCACGCTTCTCTTTTTCCTCTTCCCTTTTGAGATCTGAATATTCTTTGGGATAGGGATGGACTTGCTATTCTTCCTTGGTCTTCTCGGGCACATTCTCTTTTTTGGGGTTTCTTTCGATTGAACCTCAATGATATTCTCTTGAGTTGGGGGTTCCCTATCCTCAGATTGGTCCTCACTATTAGGGTCAAAAGCAGGGGGTGGATCAACACAACCCAAGAGGGAGCTCCTAGGATCAGGTGCCAAGTTACCAAGAGGGTTCGGGTCAGCAACGATAGCTTGGT
>VDFB02339311.1:0-13900 GCA_007258455.2 Sequoia sempervirens | reverse complement strand
GGTTATGATGAAAAATGTGTTGAGGACCCTCACACCAAGATGGAATCATGTTTCCATTATCATAGAAGAAATCAAGGATTTGACAACCCTTCAGTTCGATCACCTCATTGAATTTTTTATGTCACATGAAGAAAGACTAAAAGATTTTTTTGGAGAAAGTGTTGAGAAAGAATTTTCCTCCAAAGTACAAATCACAAAGAATGAAGATTGCAGTAGTAGTATAAAAAGCAATCAAGGCCAAGGTAAAGGTCAAAATCAAAATAATTCAAGGGGTAGAGGTAGAGGTGGCTCAAGAGGAAGAGGTGGTTCCAAAGGAAGAGGTAGAGGAAGATTTGATAAAAGGAATGTTCAATGTTACCATTGTAATAGGTATGGCTATTTTGAAAGAGAATGTAGATTAAAATAAGGTAAAAGTGTTAATTATGCTCAAGAAGGTGATGGAAATACTCTAGATCATTTATTTTTATCTTATGCTAAAGGTGAAAATACTAGTAAAGATGTTTGGTACCTAGATTTTGGATGCTCTAACCATATGTTAGGAAATGGGAAGTTATTTTCAACAAACGATGAAAGTTTCAAATCCAAGATTTAGCTTGGTGATGATAACTCATTGGAGGTTGCTGCAAAAGGAGCTATGAAGGTCCACACAAAAGAAGGTATAAAGAGTGTTAAAGACATTTATTACACTCCTGAGTTAAAACATAATTTGTTAAGTGTTGGACAATAGAGTGGTCACAGTTGTGCCTATGACAAAAAAATAAGATGTTCCCATTTAGATTTAGTGAACATACCAGCATCCTTGCCAATATGGCATATGAGGATAAAATTCGGTTGTAGCATCTGAGGTATGGGCATTTAAATTTTCATAGTTTGAAGTTTCTAACCTCACAAGCATTAGTTTCTGGTTTTCCCAAGGTTGAAGAGCACAAGGAGGTTGTGAACGATGTGCTAAAGGAAAGCATGCAAGGGAAAAATTTTCAAAGGGAAATGCATGGAGGGCCCATCACCCACTTCAGCTAGTTCATTCTAATATCTGTGGTCCTATGCAAACAAAGAGTTTTGGTAAGTCATCATATTTTATCACTTTTATTGATGATTACTCACAAAAATGTTGGGTGTATTTTTTGAAGGCTGAGGATGAATCCCTTGATACATTCAAGAGGTTTAAAGCACTTGTGGAAAATGAGAAAGGGTGCAAAATCAAATGTTTAAGGACTGATCATGGAGGTGAATTTTATTCAAAAACCTTTAAAGATTATTGTGATATGAATGGCATCAGGAGGCAACTCACCACTGTATACACACCTCAACAAAATGGGGTAGTTGAAAGGAAAAACCATATAGTGGTTGAAATGGCAAGGAGCATGTTAAAAACCAAGGGATTGAGAAACACTTATTGGGGAGATGTAGTTGCTAAAATAGTGTACATTCTCAATAGAAGTCCCACCAATGCACTTGAGAAGATGACTCCTTATGAAGCATGGTATGAGAAAAGGCCTAATATTAATCATTTTAGAGTCTTTGTTTGTTTAACCTATGTTCATGTACCTAATCAGAATAGACAAAAGTTAGATGCAAAAAGTGAGTCATGTATTTTTGTTGGGTATAGCAAGGAAAGCGAAGCTTACAAGTTATATAATCCTCTCACTAACAAGCTTATTGTTTCAAAAGATGTGATTTAATGAAGGGGGAGTTTATGGTCATCAAAAAGGCCATATGGAGAAGTCAAAATATATTTTGAATGATGATGTTAATCATGAGCAACCCACTAATGTTACTATTCCAAGTGCTATAAATCCACCAAGTAGCCTCTCATTTAATTCTTCAAGTCCAACTTCAACTCCAAGTTCTAGAAGGAAGGTAAGAAGTTTGAGTGATATTTATCAAAGGAGTGTCAATCAAGCACATGAAGAAAATCCAATAGGTGAGACAGTTAATTTTTCTTTATTTACCAAGGATGATTTTAAACCATCATGTTTTAAAGAAGCATGTACTAATGAGGTTTGGATGCAAGCAATGCAAGAAGAGATGGATTCCATTCATAGGAATGATACTTGGGAGCTTACAAAGCTTCCACATGACAAGAAAAAGATTGGCACCAAATGGATCTACAAGACTAAGCATAATAGTGATGAAAGTATTGAAAGTCATAAGGAAAGATTAGTTGTGAAAGGCTTCACATAGAAGTATGGGATTGATTATGAAGAGACATTTGCACTAGTTGCAAGATAAGAAACCATCAGAATGTTGATTTCATTAGCAGCTCGAAAGAATTGGAGCATACATCATATGGATGTGAAAAGTGTCTTCTTGAATGGGTACTTAGAAGAGGAAGTATATGCGGAACAACCACAAGGTTTTCAAGTGGAAGGAAAAGAGAATCATGTCTACAAATTGAAAAAGGCTATGTATGGCCTCAAGCAAGCACCGAGAGCATGGTATGCCAAGATTGATGGATACTTTCAGGAGAATGGCTTCAAGAGAAGTAAGAGTGAACCTACCCTGTACTACAAACAAGAAGGTAATGATATTCTTATTATAAGTTTGTATGTTGATGATTTGTTGTATATGGGTAGTAGTTCTAAGATGAAAGATGAGTTTAAAATTGCTATGATGAAATAATTTGAGATGAAAGATCTTGGTATCATGGAATATTTTTTAGGAATGGAGGTTTATCAATGTAAGAATGAAATTTTTATTTGCCAAACCAAAAATGCAAAAGATATGTTGAAGAAGTTTGACATGGTTGATTGTAAACCATACTCCACTCCTAGTGCTCATGGAGTTGTGTTGAGTAGGAATGATGGTGTTAAATTAGTTGATGGGACAACTTATAGAAGTATAGTTGGGAGTTTGATGTTTCTAACCCACACAAGGCTTGATATTGCATATTTGGCTTCACTTGTTTCAAGGTATATGAAAAATCCATCAGAATTATACATGAAGGAAACTAAAAGAATTTTGAGGTATGTGAAAGGTACTCTAGATTTTGGTATTCATTACTACTCTTCTAAAAGATTCAATCTTGTTGGCTTTAGTGATTCAGATTGGGGAGGTAGTATGGATGATCATAAGTCTACATCTAGAAATTGTTTCTCTTTTGGTTCTAGTTTGATTACTTGGAGTTCAAAAAAATAAAGCATGGCTACTCTCTCATCCACAGAAGCATAGTATGTTGGAGTCACCTCAGCAGGTATACAAGCTCTTTGGCTTAGAAAAGTTTTAGAAGAAATTTGAGAGAAGCAGGTTTAGCCTACAGTGATTTATTGTGACAATGTAAGTGCCATCAAGTTAGCAAAGAATCCAGTCCATCACAACAAAACAAAGCATTTTGATTTGAAGTATCACTTCTTCTGTGATTTAGTACAGAAGAAGGAAGTTGAATTGAAACACATTAGCACTCAGGATCAGTTAGCAATATCTTCACCAAAGCAGTTGCAAAATATCAATTTTTGTCACTTCGAGATCAGATTGTGAGCCCTCTTAGCATCAAGGGGGAGTATGAAGATAACTGATGCTGCAAAGATTCTGTTTTTCCAATGTAGCAAGATCTTTAGCTATTTTTAGCTTGTAGTTTCTTTAAAGCAGATTTTTAGTTTTAAAACTTTCCTTTATTCCTCAGCGAATAATGCATGCTCTGTTTTTTTTGTTAGTTTTTGCTAAGTTTAGTTGCTTTGTATTGTTTTTAGAGCTTTAGAAAACTCTATATATGTAGCTCTCTGTTTTTTTTTTTCTCGAGCAGTAATAGAGAAATTTCTGAAAGAGCAAAATTTTATCAATGAATGGTTTGTTTTATTTTATAGTTGTTATTTCTATTATTTTTTATTGTTCTATTCATTTGAATCAACTGGTTTAGAGGTGAGGCTTATTTTCAAATCTACATCCATTGCCCAGCAAGGCATATCTGCTCCTTCCTACGTCCATTTTAAGAGCCCCTAATAACCTGCATACCTTCTTTCTAAAGCTCCCCAACATGTCTTCCTAGCTTGTGCACCAATGATTTTTGCTCTAATATCTTTTATAGCCACAATCCAGAGGGATTTAAAGGACTATGTACTCGGTAAAGATTGATTACCTGGGGACTTTTCGTAAGTTAAGCGAGCTAACAACCTTTCCATGAGGAACATTATATAGAAAACGTAGTGTAACAATTTCTGTAAGCATGATTTAGAAGACTAGATGTCTTTTATCTTTTCAAGGTACGTGGGCTTAAGACTTTTGTATTTAATAATAAACTCAATACGAAAAATACACGGTGTGTCGACATTTAGTAGGCACCGTGTTTGATCAAAATGAGATGTTCCTATATTGCCTAAACAGTCGGTTGAACATCCTCGTAGTACTAGCTGTGGAAGCTCTTTTTCTAGGATGCTAGCACGTAGTGCGTACATCCTCGGGTAGCATTGTTGTCCTTTACCAGTAATTCTATAACTTTCTAGAATGTTCAGCTCAAACACCAAAATCATTCTAACCTACATATATAGAGACAAAAAAAGTTGTAGTGTTTGTCTCAATCAAACCCCCTTTCTTTCTTCTTTTTTATGATCTCTATGGACAACCACAAGAAGACTGAGAGATAAATTCTTTCAAATCCTTTCCACGTTAAGGCTTGAAAAAATGATTTAAAATAGTGTGCTTGGTAATGGTGTTAAGCTTGATCTTTATATGTAAAATAAAACTAAAGATAATGATAAATAGGTTTATGTTTGTATCAAAGAAGTTATCTTGAATGAGAAGGAAAAGTCGTTACTTTATTGTTCAAGTGTTACAACATGTATCGTAAATGAGCCATGCATAAAGTACACATTTAACTTTGAAAATTCACTGGACACATCATGCTCATGTTTAGGGGAATTTTTCTTAAATTAGGCATGCAAACAAGTAATATCTTGTTTTCTTTGAATGCAAGATAAAGTATTTCATATAGATATATCAAAATTTATCATTAAAACATAGACTAAGGCAAGTTCAAAATATAAATGTAAAATTGCACAAGTATGCAATTTTTGACACTACACTTTATTCTAGAGAAAAAATTGAAATGACGGGGGACATGATTCTAATCATATACCCTAGAAAAATACCCTAATTTCATGGATTTGACCCTCATGTAACTTGAAGTGTATCAAAGAATTCCCAGTTGAACCTTGTGCAAGCCTAATATAGTGAACCTATCAGTAATTTGATCAGTGTAATGAACAGTAAGTAATTGACCTCAAAATATTACTCACATCATACTTCCAAAAATAAAATAGTAAATTATGTATGCTCTCTTCTCATAACTTGTGCAGTCTTCAAGATCAAAAGTGATCTAACACCTTGAAATCATGGAACATACTATTTACATTTGATTCAAACTATATCTGTGGGCTAAAGTGAACTTAATTAATTATGACTCAATCAACAATATATATGCATTTCGCATCATGGCTCAATAGTTAGAATTATTAAAACAAACTTAAACTCAAAAATAGAAACAAGTATATTATAATTTTGATGAAAGAAAACAAAACTAACATTATATATATGGCAAAAAAGATGATCTATCTACTGTACGCAAGTCGTGTGTCCATAATTTTTGTACACTGTTCCAACCAAATAGCAGCAGCAGAGTTGCATTGTTATTTATAGGCTGCAACGATAATGTGTTAAAACTGATCAGAATGAACGATAGATAACACAAGCCGAAAGCTGTCCACGTCACAAGGAATGTTGAGCACCCCCATCTGACTAAATCCATATTCGTCCGCAGACATGGCCAGAAGAGAGCGTATCATCGGATGCTTCAAATAATGTATGGGCACAAAAAAATGTTGTTTCTCCATCCCAACACACACAGAAAAACAGCCTTTGGGAATGACATTCTTACCTCGATCTTGCTTATTTCCATTGCCCAGCAAGGTATATTTGCTGCCGCCTGCGTCCATTTTAATAGCCCCTAATAACCTGCATACCTTCTTTCTAAAGCTCCCCACCATGTCTTCCTAGCTTGTGCACCAGCCCTTTGCTCTAACCTCTTCTAAATCCACAATCGGGAGGGATTTAAAGAACCATGTGCTTGGTAAACATTGATTGCCTGGTTAGTTTTGATAGGTCAATCAAGCCAACTACTTAGAAAACTAATTGTTAACGGCTTCTTTAAGCTTGCACTGATTGACTTTTACGTCTTCAAGACACGTGGGCTTAAGACTTTTATCTTTAAGAATAAATTTAGTAGGCACTGTGTTTGACCAAAATGAGATGCTCCTATATTACCTAAACAGCCGGTTGAACAAAGCTATATTACCTATGGCTAACTGCACTTCCTTCTCATCCAGATTTCTCGTTCGATACAGATGCATATATAAAATTTAAGATGGGCAATTTTGTCAAATCAAGTGACTCTGTTCAAACAAAAGTTTAGATTACCGTATATTTTATATTGTGAATCTGCAAATTCATCGCTACACTTAGCCATCTAGAAAGAGAGAGTTTTCTTGTAAGAAATTGATTATTTTTCCTTCTTTATAATATATAAGAATAATATTGCTACTTTTACAATATTACCTATCATCTTTTGAATTTTTTAAATTTGATGGGATACGAGGGGGCGATTATTATGAATCAGGATAACGTGTGTTTGATCTTGTCAACCATGGTGCCTGAAAATGATATCCAACCTTGTAAAATGATACCCGCATATATATCGCTTATCAACCTTGCCCAATTCTTTTTTAATAAATGATAAGCTTACTTTCACCAAATGAATTGTATTATTTTCTTACTGCAGTTAAGATATCACTATCTGAGCTCCTCATTGTTTATGCTTAGTTTTAAATAGCCAGTGTTAGCAGTGAGGGTTTTTCATTGGAACTTATAACTGCCATAGATGAAGTCTTTTCAAACGAAACAAGAGATAAAACCAAGTCTGGCAATCTTCGTAAAGTGGTAGTTAAGCCTCTTGTCAATGTTGCAGCTCTATACTTTTATTAATGGGTGTTTGACAATCTCTTTGAACGTGCTACCATATAAGATTTGAGTCTTTAATGTTTTAGAAAAAAAATTTCTTCAAACTCTTGGAAATGGTTTTCATCTTTGTTTCATCCAAACGGTTTTCATCTTTGTTTGATCCAAACGTGAGAGCTTGCGTTATGTACAATTTTAGGCTTTTCAGGTTGGCCTTCAACAGTGTTGTCATATTGCTTTTTCAAATATTTTGGGGTTTTTCACACGGATTTTAACATTAATTATGTTTTTATAGAGGATAAAAGTTTTATATATATATATATATATATAATTTTTTTATAGTTTTAATTGTAAATAATGAAGAGCATGGCATTCAACTAAGAGAAATCTATTAATTTATCGTGTTGGTATGTATCACCTTAGAGAAATCTCTTATTGCCTTGAGGAAACATGGTTGGGAAACCAATGGCATCAAACTTACAAGTATTGAAAATCTTAGTAAGGGTTGTGATTCCCATCTACATTCAAGGAGCCACACCAAGAGTTTGTGCTTTTGAATTGATGTAGTTATTAGATCATTCCTAACACCCTTTTAATGTTATATTATTGTACTTATAACTTTAAGGTTTATGAAGAGGTCTTTTTTAAATTCCCTATATGGGTTGAGCTCTTAGGATTGTCCATTCACTTTTGGTCTTTCTCTTAAAAATATTACACAAACAATAGGCTATTTTATTTTTCATGATTGAGGAATATATTTGCTATTAGTTTTAAATATAAATTTAAGTAGAGGAGAACCTCATTGCTCACTTGGAGAGATTTTTAGAGATTTAGGTGGGCTCCCTTTACTTTAGGCACAAGGTAACTTATATATACCTACTCAATACATGTCTCACATGTCAAGGCCCTAGATAAAAAATAAGTGTTTTCCCTTTTGAAACCCTACTTTCAATAATATGCACAAGGTTGGGACCATTTTTGGGGGCAAAAAATAGATGCTAGCTGTAAAACCTAGTCAATAGAATGAATGAAAGCCTAATGCCAAAGTATATCAATATGTTTCACAAAATGAGTCAATTCAAAATGTATAGAGCTTCAAATCAAACAACTCAAGTTTAGGTGTTCTCATAGTATGCCTCATTATGATGGAAATTCATAAAGGGGAGAGTGTGGGTGCAAGCAACTCTATCCTACTAGGTTTTTTTACCATGCCAAAATACCATAGTTTTTATTTACATCAACTTCTTCCCATAATTATGATACCAAAGAAAACTAGGTTAATAAAGAATGACTATGTTCTTAATATGACATTGTGATTTGGGAGGGAATGAAATAGGCTAGGTCCTTTTGATACTTCATTTTATTTTTCAAAAGAAAATTCTACTAATCACATGGATTGGAGTTACAATCTATCTATGCTTAAAGTGTTAGGGTTCAAAGAAAAAAACATCTTTATTGTTAAAAACCATTGTATTAATGCATCTAGTTGTTTCTCTATTAATGAGAAATTTTTTTGATTATTTTTTGTTGTTATTGTCTAATAGACAATGCTTTCCTTATGTTCCTTCTATATAATATTTAGAATTAGAGGATTTTATCTGTTTTCTTATACATAAAATGGCACAAGGTCAAGCTAAAGGTACTTCTCTTCCCAATTCTCAATCTAACCACTTCACTAATGGTCTCTTTACAAAGGATTATTTCCTCACATTTTGGAGAATAAGGATTCCTTCCAATAATTTGTGGTGTGTCTCATCATATTTAAAAAAGATTATCAATCAAGAATATAGTAGAAAAATAAAGGGACTTGTCCAATATTTTGAATAAGGAAAGAGGGATAATTTGAAACACATGCTCCCAAGGAAGACACCATAGTCTTCCCTCAATATAGGACACATTAAATAGAAGTGGTAAGGAGCGACAAGATAAGAGGCTAAGTATCAGATGGAAAGAAAGGGATATTAATTGAATGAACCATCATGAAGAGGACTTTAAGGATGTAGTGTAGAAAAATATAACCCTTTACATTTTCACACTTGTTTGGGCCCTGCTTGCTAAAATTGGGCTTCTTTATTCCTTATTTGGTCCTATTTTGCATCTATAAGCCTTTTTTAATGCATCTTTCTAAGGATAATCCCAACATATATCAATTGACCAATCATAATAATGATTTGGTTTGTATGGCCTATATTTAGTGATCTAGGACTCATACATCACCTTGGGCATATGGATCCCACTTAAGTTTTGGGGCCTAAACTTGAATTTGGCATTGAACTAAACATTTCTTGAAATTTGTGTCCCAAGCATAGCCTACTAGGACTCATATGCCTCAATTGGTGTATGAGTCCCACTTAGCTTGGACCTATTTTGAATTGAATTCTTGGTGGGATTTTATTATCCTAGATCTAATGTAAGCTTGTAGTGTTGTAATTTTAAGAAATTTTGTATAGACAAGTTTAAATACAAGGTTATTTCACATATTTTCTCCTAGCACTTTTTAAGCTCAAGCATTATAGAAAATTGGTGATCAAGAGAGTTTATGAGAGCATTCAAGAGTTATTATCAAGTATTTTAGAGCTACTTTCAAGATTCAAGTATCATGTCAAAGTCATCATGCATCATGTTTGTTTTTGAGCTAGCATTTGTGATGTAGGGTATTATAATTCAAGCAAGCATTCAAGTCAAGATCTATATCATTCAAGCAAGAGTCAAGATCCACATTCATGCCAGCCATTACATACAAGATTGCAACCTTTATTCTAAGGGTTTCGTGAGTTACAACATTTTACATTTGTTCATTCACTATTCTTTCATTCTATTTGATTTAATTTCAAGGTTTGATTACCAAAATGGGGTTTGACCAAGGAAAATCCCTATCCACTAGCAATTTTTTTATTTTCTATTTCTTTGATGTGTGATTTGTAGATCTAGGTTGAAGATCCATTAAAGAGAAATATTGGAGAAAATTTTTCAAGTTGTCAAAGTTGTCATCTACATTGCAAGATCATAGAAAATCACCTACAAGTTGCAATTTAGCATTTTAGATTCAAAGATTTGATAAGAGAGAAGCTACAAGAGAATCTAAGAGGATATTAGAGTTTCATATCAACCCTAATACTAGGAATAAATCACCACTTGTGGCATATGAGTCTCAGTATACCATATTTTAGGTATTTTCTATAGATCCTAGTTTAGCAGTTCCAAATTTTGATTCTGGCCCGAAACCCTAAACTAGGACTAAATTTCCCCTATTGGTGTATGAGTCCTAGTGTGCATTAAAATTAAATATTTTTTGGATTTAAAACCATCATTAAAGTCTCTTCATTTTTTAGGTGCACCTCCATTTATCTCTAGTTTACTATTATGATTTGAGTTCATTTATAGGTCATTTAATTAAGTTTTACATATCATTTACATTTCTTGTCTTTCCAAGCCTTTTTTTGGTGGTGAAACCCCTTTTAGTCTATAATAACACCCTAGTAAACCTTATTGCATATCTCTTTCCCTCATTTCCATCCCTAGATTGAGATCTCTAAGGTTTCCTTGAGTGAAAGTTGTAGGAAATTGGTTTTTCTATCTCCCAAAACATAGAGTGACAATTTTTGAGGTTTCAAAGGATAATGGAGTCTAGCTATACACATGGAAAATGAAATAATGTTTTCACTATGCTACTTGTCTAGTGCACCAACAAAGCATCTTTCATCAAAGGGTAATTTTTCCCTATACTTTTTAAATTATTTTTCATTTTCTTTTTTGAGTTAAATCTTTATTTTCTAATTTCTCTTTGATTTATTTTTTAATTTTTTGGTTGGAGTGCTTTGCAAAATAAGCATGAAATAATTTTAAATGAATTATATTCAAAGGATGATCAAGTATTTAACCATCTAGAGTAGCCAAGAAGCACTTGTTAATATAATCTTCTTAGTTAAGATCATGCACCTAGTGTGGGCACCATATATACCATTTTTAATTTACGTAAGAGAAAATTGGCCTTTGTCATTGATAGACACCTTAGTAAGTAACCATAAAATCATGTTTAATATAAAGTATCACCAATGATATTTAATCAAGTTGTGGGTTAGATGAAATTGTTATATTGGTTATATGAAATGTTAGTTGGTAAAGTTAATTATTAAGGTAAGTATATAATATGATAAATCAAGACAAATAATACCCTGTATGTATTCTAAATAAAGGACATCATACACAAGTATTAACAATTTCTCAACAAATAATTTTAGAAAAGGGCATCTTTCAAATTATAGAAAAAAAAATCCACATCCCTTCTTCACTACTTCAACAAACAAGCTCCAATCAAAACATTGCAAGTCTTTAGGAAAATCAATGTAGCCTTCAACACAGAAAATATCTCTTGCAATCTTCCAAATGGGCTTACAAACTAAAAAATTCCTCCAAAACACTAGGAGTTTACACCTTCAGTATAGAATATCCTCTGCCAATCAGCAAAGCCTCAATTCTCACCTAGAAAAAACTCTTAGCCTAGAAGGTGGTTGCAATAGAATTGCTCTGATACCATGTTGGAGCACCTAGAAGCAACCACACACCAAAATAAACCTTCATGAAAGATAGAAGCAATAGGAGAAGCTATTTCACCAAGAGTGAAAAAGAATGCATTGAGATGTGAAAAATATAATGTACAATAGTGCCTTATAAAGGCATGAAAAAAGTGTGATGGGTAAGAAACTACCCAAATAACCAAATACATTATTAAGCCTAAGCAAACTTAAGAAGTGAAAAACATTCACACTAGTAGATGTCTTTGATCCAACAAAAAAAAATTGATACATGAAAAAAAGCTTATGTGTTATATAGTAAACCTATGTCTAAATTGTAATTGGTTTGACTTCAAAATTTAAATAAGAAAAAAATATTCAATAAAACACTATGAAACAAAATGAAGGAGATAGATATCGTAGTTTCAAATCTAAATTTTTAAAAAATAGTATTTTACCCTTCATAGAAAAATGTTGTGTTATACATAAATGCCACTCTTTAAAAATGTTGTTTGCTATTAAAAACTAGCTATCGAAGGATATGGAAAAAAAAAAAATTGATTCCAAAAATTAAAAAAATAAAAATTAGAATCTACAAACAAAATTTCACAAATATCTAGTTTTCATCATTTTCAAATTCCTCATAGTTTAGTAGCTATAGGTGTCTGAAAATGAAGATTTAGTTCAAAATGTTCACTTCAATTTCAAGTTTGGCCAAAAAGTGTAACCCGCTATTGTGGGATCACCCAAAGCGACAATGTAGACCTATGTGTTTCAACACAAAAAGTTGTAGATCAAGAATCCTACATCTCAATCAAGGGTTCCCACACTCTTGACCAATGTATTCTACTTCAATTTTTATGATAGGTGCACAAATATCTTCCATCGATCTATTTTTGTTTTTTCAAATTCTAGTTTTATTTGTGTGAATAATTGATATTTTCAAATTTGGTTCAATATTCTAATTAGGTAATAAATTCACTTAAAAATTAATCAATTTTTAAAGCAATAATAGAACCAAGTCTAAGGATGATTGGCTCTCTTTCTAGGTTGTTAGCCAATCTTGATAACCTTGTTGGCTTGGATTCTAATGTTGATATGAAGAAATATTGATCTAGGTAATCTACTTTTTAGGTCTAGGATCTCCTTTTCCACATCACACTAACATGACCTTGAGTTTGGATCCATCCTTGCATATTTGTATATATATTTTCATACTTCCTAACTTACAGTTGAGGGAGGGTGTTGGTGTGAATATTCTATATTAGTTAACTAGTTTTATATTAGGTCCTAGTCACATTTACATAATATTAATTAGATAATTTAATTTTTGCACCTAATATCATAGGATTAATGTTCTTGTCATTATATCAATTTTCCTAGGGCTTCATCTTTGTCTTTAAAATAATGTTTTATTCATTATATATTGTACTGATTTCATTTTTGCATCTAATGATTTCTTTTCCTTCATAGCATTTCCATTGCTTCTCTCTTCTATGAAAAGTTGTTTTGAGTTATAAGTGATCCTTGGGCTTCTACGATGTTGATAAAAAATCTCTTACAAATTTTACTTAGATAAGCATATCCATAAAAAGAAAGGTCATGACATTTTTATGTTTAGTGTGAGTAATGAGATAATAACCTTTGGCTGGGTGGTTAAGAATTTATATGATGTCCTCTTTAGCCACACTTTGTATCATTAGATATCTAGAGTGTGAAAGATATTCCTACATAATAAAAATGATCCTTTAATGATACCTATAATGTCATATATTGAATACTATAGATGATGGACATGTAGTATTGGAAGATTGTCCCATCCATGACAAGATATACCATTGACTCTCTAATGTACTCTAACAATAATACTTATTGTGGATTGTACTTGATGATTTTAAATATAATATTGATGCTTCTAATTAGATTGAAAGTAGTTATGATATATACATAGATACTCAACATACTTACACATGATAAATTGTCTCTTACACAGTGATTTTTTTAGTGGCTAATATTTTCCAATTGGTTAATAGTTGAAATTTGGGAATCCAAAATTGGCTAATAGTTTGAGCTACAAGGTGACTTGAATCACCACATTTTTACAAAATTTAATTATAGTCTTATTTAAATTGCCAAATAATTTATTTTATTAAAAAACTTAACTCAAAAATTCACCACAATATTCAACACATGATTAAATCAAATTCACCTAAATTTATTAAATTATAGTAGAAATCTATATTAATTCACCAATAGTATATCATAATTATTAGTTGCTTTAGGGCCATATTTCTAATCTTTAGTTTCTACCATTGATTTATAATATAATCTAATGGCCCTTGTCGTATTCCATCAGGTAAAATGTACCCATGATTTGTAATGCTCATGGGCCCCACAATTTTAGGTCTCATGAGCATTATAGATTATGGGTACATTTTACC
>VDFB02339310.1:0-37838 GCA_007258455.2 Sequoia sempervirens | reverse complement strand
ATTCCTTCTATTTTCCACTCATTGTATTTTACACTTTTCAAAAAGTGTCCAGTTAAGATATTTAGTTTATCATGAAAATAGCTTGGGCTATCTCGGTTGTCTTGAATCAAAAATCGAGGATACACAATAGCCATGGCTTCAAGTATTTCTTTTCAATGTAATCTATTATAGAATTTTGTGGAAAGAGATTTTGCAATTTCCTTCAAATTATCACTAACAAATTTAACAATGTCATTAAAAGCTTCCTTTGTAACATGTACTTTTCTGATAAAGTGCGTAACTGTCATACAATGGTACATTGACATCTAAAATCCATGTACACAGACACATAAGTTCCCACTCACATTAAACTTTAAATAATTTTTAGGATGATTCAAATCCAAAATTTTTTGCTAGCTTAAAAAATTTGGGCTTTCAGAATTTAGCTCTAGATATAGATTATCGAGGGCCATGCATGTCATTCTACGTAGTTTGATATGTTCATTGATATACATAGTTCTGTCTTGGGATTTCTTCACAAGATTTTTCATTTCATCCAACATGGGGAGAAGACTAACTAAAGTCAAGAGTGTCTCTATATCGCTTAACCTATATAAGAGGTTAGTAGCTTTGGCTATTGTGTTGTGATGCTCATATATTACACCAATCAAGGATCAATATTTTGAAAGAACTCGTTACGTTGGTCCATACAGGAGATCAATCTAGTATCAAACTCATTGAGAAGCTTATTTCTTGCTGTTATTCCCTCAAAAAAATTGAAATTCTGTGAAACTTTTGGGACTTTGGAAAAAGTATGCGTAGAGCTCACAGGCTAGATTTATAACTTTTGATATTGTAGGATACTTGCTTATAATTCTAAATGCTAAATTTATTCTATGGGCCATGCAGTGAATGTCAAACATGTATATTGCACAAGTATTTTGTAACATTGTGCATACACTAGTCCTGTGAACTTGCATTACTGCAGCTCCATCAACTCTTACACACACCAACTTTTTGGAAATTGTCAAGTCATTCATGCCTACAGTTTCATTCAAATATTTCTTGACTAGTTCAAATAAATTTTGTGATGTTGAAATGTCCTTCATTTTATGAACATAGAGAAGATGAGCTTGGTGAACATGTTGTTTTAAAGTACATACACATGCATACAGACCCAAGAATTATTATCTATTGCAATAACTTCATTTAAAGATAATGCAATGAAATTTGACTCTTTTACTTTCTCCTTTAAATCTTACTTCTCCACTATAGCAAGATAGCTTGCCCATTCCCATATAGCATTTATTGACCAATGTGCACTAGGAAAGTGAGGAACACCCAAAAAAGATAGTAAATTAAAATATCTTGCGTAGTCTATCATAGGACACCCTCTAGATAAAATATTGAAAACAATACTCATTTGAACATTTTTTACCAGTTGTACTCCTTCCATTACTTTTCCAAATTGAGCCTCAATTGTACCTCCACATGCAACAAGCTTCAAAATTCTTTGTTTATGCTCTTCATATTCCGTAGAATACTTAACATGAAGACATTCTTCCTTTGCTTTCCATCGTACTATTGATTGTTCCTTTCCATCTATGATTTGTTTTTCATAAACTTTACCGATAGGATTTTCTATAGTGTCAAGCTTTAGTTGCAACTTCTTATCTCTTTAACATTTCCAACTATAAATCATACACTTGCATTCTGTTGGAGGTTCACCTTTGTTTGCTTTCTCCACTGCTTCAATGAATGGGTACTTTGACACCCAATCAAGCTGAAAATTCCTTATCATTTCCCACTTGCATCCCGTTTTTTATTTTCCTTTTCTTTTCTTGTTACCAACATCATCTATGGCCCCAAAATTTTCATCCAAGTCAATTATTTCATTTTGGATAACTAGGGTATCCCTTGGAATATCTTCTATGGTATTTCCATCCTCATTTGACTCATTTGACTCAATGACAATCCCACCTTCTGGTGTTGGTGAGGTATTGTGAATGCCTTCTTTATTAATATTTGGTGGAAGAGTTGATGATGTAGCTCCAACTTGATTTGATGGATCAGAAGCATTACCAATTCCAAAGAAAGACTATATGGTAACTCTACATTTTGGAAGTTTTGATGGCTGCTCAATCCCTTCACCACATTGAGGAGTGTTACAGTTGTTGCACTTGCTGCCTGACATCTTGATCTCTCACTTCAAATAAAAGCTAGAAAAAATGTCTTCTTTTTAAAGGATAAAGAATATAGATCCCATTCGCTACTCAACATCATCTTTAAGATTGAAGCAAGAATGGAAAAGAGATAAAGAAATCTTATAATACTATGAAGGAAATGATCACTCACCTTTAAGTTTAGGTTTTCACTAATTGCTAGTCATTAATGCAAGAATTCCTATGTTGTAAGTTTGTAACTTTCCTACAATCAACTTCAAGGTTCCAAGTCCAACTTCTTAATTGAGAGCTCACAAGTTCAAAATTGAAAAAAATGTGTGAGAATAAATGACAGTTTCAATTGTATTTATATCAATCCATATTTGGCGAATTCTGTGGGATTTGTAAATGGTATTTTAAAAATTTGGTGAATCCCATGAGATTATACAATGATACATTTAAGTGTTTGGCGAATCAAACCTCGACGGAACACATACGTTGTAATTTTCAAGGAGGTTATGGCCCTATGATTAACATGAAGGTATCACAGTAATTGGCAAAATGTGTCCTCAAATGTAATTATTTTTTAATGTTATTAGCGAAATGGGTCCTCATAAGCAACTATTTGTAAATTTTAATTGGCGAAATGGGTCCTCATAAGCAACTATTTGTAAATTTTAATTGGCGAAATAGGTCCTCATAAACAACTATTTGTAAATTTTAATTGGCGAAATGGGTCCTGATACAAAATGTTATTTTAATAGTATTGGCGAATATGTAGGTGATTTATTACATGCTTATGAGATTCCAGGAAAAATATTAATCATTCCATTTGAAACGCGTAGGTTGTTATGAAAAATTTATTACTTAAACATGCCTCATAAAATAAATCAATGGTGAATGGCCATGCATTGGACCAATAATACATAAAATCTAGGCAATTTGGCCACCCTGTTGGGTGCGATTAATTCAAGATTTTCAACTTGGTCAATATCTACTATTCACCAATTGGTAAACATTCGCCACTAAAAAAATCTCTGTTGACAAAGATTTACAAGACACCTTTGTACCAACCAACCTTGATGTCAATCATTTCTAGGAAATAGTGGGCTACTTGGCCAACACTCACCATGTCACTTTTTAGACCAAGACTATACATCTCAAAAGTCCACTCACAACAATCCTTTGCACCTAGAAGTCTTCGTTCATAAGCATAAAATCATATGAGTCTTGGTAGATGGTGGAATGGGATTAAATATTTTCACCCTTAACTGGTTAAGGCATTGGGTTTCTCTAAAGTTTGTGTGGACATGACAAAGAGCGTTCTTCCACTGCTATCATAACAATACCAATTAGAGTTGGGCCTGCAACATTGGATACCACGTTCCAAGTCTTGGACCTAGATCTCCCTTACAATCTCCTCCTTAGTCGACCATGGATCCATGCGATGAAAGTCGTCCCATCCACCTAACGTCAATGCCTAAAGTTTCCCTACAAGGACATCGAGATCACAATTTCTAACGATCCTAACCCTTTTCAGTATTGCAACAATCTACAAGGTGCCCCTGAACAAGTGCCAATAAATCAGGAAGCTTCATCATCTATGTCATCCCATTATGTTGACCCATCCACATTAATCAAGGCATGCACTTCAAAAACTCCATCATCCTATCCTAAAATCTAGGTGCAAGACAAGGGGTGTGGTGAGTGTTATATAAAGACATCCTATTGTGTCAATAAGCTTACATCTCCCAAGTCATATGGTAAAACGTTAGCAGTGAAGAGAAAATCTAAGGTCACTATTCAAGTATCTCCCATGACAACTTTCATAAAATGAGGAGAAATAAGTAAGGAAGCCATCAAAGAAGAAGATGTGACCACTTGGCTATAGAGAGAAGAGAAGAAGTTGTCGAATCCATGAAAATTCCAACTGAATAGTGTGGAAAAGGTTTTGAAATCTTGAAGTGAAAAGGTTATGATGGACATAGCGGGCTTGGCTTGAACAAAACTGGGATGACAAAACCTTTGCTAGTGTCTAAGCAACCAAAGGGCTTAGGGTTTCAACCAATAAGGATAGGTGCTCCTAGTACTAAGGTACTTTCGAGTGAGGAAGTGAGTGCTTCAAAGGATATTGAAACACCTAAAACCCCCAAGACATCCAATACATCCAAAGAATATATTGAGACCAATTCCAATGAATGGGAGAGGGACTCTTATAGATCAAGTGACTATGATATAGCCGAAATGTTCCAAGAACTTGACCTATTGGATACCATGACCAAAGATACGGATACCATGACAAAACCTTTGCTAGTGTCTAAGCAACCAAAGGGCTTAGGGTTTCAACCAATAAGGATAGGTGCTCCTAGTACTAAGGCACTTTCGAGTGAGGAAGTGAGTGCTTCAAAGGATATTGAAACACCTAAAACCCCCAAGACATCCAATACTTCCAAAGAATATATTGAGACCAATTCCAATGAATGGGAGAGGGACTCTTATAGATCAAGTGACTATGATATAGCCAAAATGTTCTAGAATTATACTCCTTCCTGTTGGAGCGCCCAGCTTCCTAACACTAAGGCGTCACCTCCAGAAGAGATGTCCTTCAAAAAAATCATGACTTCCTTATCAAATGATACGCCAGCAAAGTTGACTTATCTTAATTCGATTTACCTTTTAATGAAGCAGATCCCGAAAGTGGTGGTGGTGGGTACTTAAAGCTCCTCCAATCTATATCGATTTCATATGAAGTTGGATTCGTGTATCTTATTGGATACCATGACAAAACCTTTGCTAGTGTCTAAGCAACCAAAGGGCTTAGGGTTTCAACCAATAAGGATAGGTTCTCCTAGTACTAAGCAAAGGTTTTGTCATGGTATCTTATTGGATACCATGACAAAACCTTTGCTAGTGTCTAAGCAACCAAAGGGCTTAGGGTTTCAACCAGATCCCGAAATCCCGAAAGTGGTGGTGGTGGGTACTTAAAGCTCCTCCAATCTATATCGATTTCATATGAAGTTGGATTCGTGTATCTTATTGGATACCATGACAATACCTTTGCTAGTGTCTAAGCAACCAAAGGGCTTAGGGTTTCAACCAATAAGGATAGGTGCTCCTAGTACTAAGCAAAGGTTTTGTCATGGTATCTTAAATGTGACTACCTTGTCCATCTATATTTTAAATCATCAAAAAATGATTAGATCTTTCCAAACCTTATGTGTTATCAAGCTTTCCCATGCTCTTGCATTAGGTTGGCACATCTTAGGTTCACTTGAATTGATTATGTACATTATACTTGGAGATCAAGTCCCCTTCTTGAAAATCCATAATTGCATTCTTTTCTAACTTTATCATGCCCTATAACCAATAAAAATCATCTACTTGTTATCCTTTTATTGTGTGTGCACTATCTTCCTCCAAAATTAAGGTTTAACCCAAATTTCCTTTGTTAGCCAAAGTTTTATTCATACATAATTTCACATACCCTACATTATACATTCTTGAACTACTTGTACAAGTTTAGATTCCCCTTTTCTCAAGTACATTCTAGAGTTCGTAAATGCTAGATGTTTCATCATGTGATTCTCAAGATATTAGATCTAGTTTATATTTCTTGTGAACACATTATTTCTGATCTCACGTGCTATCTAAATCTAATGCTAGAAATAACTAGCTATCTTCTTTGAATACATTTTAAGGGTTGATGTACATGATACATGTAACAATACCCCTTCTTTGAATACATGAAGGGTTGTTCAATACACGTGTAATTTAATTTACCCCTTCTTTGTCTCTAAACTATTTTTGTGGTTCAAGGATCTCCATGACATGCCTTATTAATGATGATCTAATTGGCTCTCCTTTTCACACATGATATTGAAAATTATGAGCTTGAATGTCTTGTCAAATTTATAATATGAGCTATTGATCTACACATTTAGGTATTTCGAGCATGATGTAATTAATCTTCTTGGGGACTTGAGTTCATTCAATATAGCAATAGTTAAGACTATTTTGTTTTTCTTTTCTTTATTTTTATTTAAATGTTTGTGTTATTTGTTTTTATGTCAATACAAAGTTACTAGGCAATAATCTAGTGTGTGGCTCATGTTAATTATTTCTTACATGTTGTGTACACATGAATTTTCCCTATATATGAATTTTAGATGATGCTTGAGGTTATAGAGTGCTTATAGTTTAAATATATATGAGCTCATTATGTTTTAAAAACCAATGTTATAATTTATTTTTGTTATTTTTATTTTTTTACTTTGGCTTTAAAACAAATGAACAATATTTAGTGTTCTATTTATGCAATATTAACTACATTCATTGAAAGCATGTGTGTACATTTGTATGCAGGTGAATCAAAATTTGAGTGCAATTTGTGATGGGGAATAAAAGGACTAGGCAGAGGAAGTATGATCGAAAAAGAGAGAGGAAGAGAAGAGTGGATGAAGGAACATCTGCTCAAGAACAACCCATAGAAATTATTGATAATGAAGATGACGTACAGGTAAGAACAAATTGAATCTAGTAATAGAATTATTTTCTGTGGCATAGAAAATATTTGATTTAATTTGTTCAAATCCATTATAGCATCATATGCAATACATTTAAAACCTAGTGACTTTAAAAATGGACATTTTTCCTAGAAATTCCTTATCATCTATTTCCAATTGCATTTGTTCCATGGAATTCTTAAGTTCAAGAATCTTTGATTTCATTTGTTCAACTCCACTTATAGCTCATTGAATCTCTCTTTCTTTGCTCAAGCACATGTAAATTCATATGCAATACAAAACCTAGTGACTTAAAAAAAAAAAAAATCCTAAATTCCTTATCATCTATTTCCAATTATAAATTTGCTCTATGAAAATCTTAAGTTAAAAAATATTTGATTTCATTTTTTCAACCCACTTAAATAACATTGAATCTCTTAGGAATTGACCTAGAATTTACATATTTGCATTCAAATTATTTCTATTTCTTGACCTATTTAAAGAAAAAATTATTTCTATAATTAATTGTACATTCATCTTTTTAAATTCACAAAGAGAAACCATTCTAGTCCAACATTTTTATTTCTAAGGTTCAATGATTACAATTAATCAAAGTTGATTTTAACATTAATCAAGATTGACTTTATAGAAAAAATTAATACTTGTAACTCTAATTTTTATTAAGAACATATTTAAGGAAAAGAAATAAGGTACAAGCTTCTAAATAAATAAAACCATAATAATGCATGATGTAAATCATAACAAGTGTATAACCATAATACATAAATGTATGTTATGTGATGTAAATCATAAAAAGTGTCTACAACATAATAAGAGTTCAAACCATAATACTATAAAACATGTAAAACAAGTCAAATAGAGGCATATCTAGTATGAATAGAATCATTTGATCCCTACCTTGATCTCTCCCTTGATCCATGTCTCGATCTTGTTGTGAAATTTTTGCACACACACCCCACTGAAAGCAGGGACCCTCTTTCACCCCGATTTTGGTATTTTGGCCCTTTCTTTTTGAGGTTTTGTCCTACTTAGACACGGGGTGTTGTCATAATAGTGGTTCACAATTCCTGAGAGGAACGGATTTTAGCTGAAATCACATATTTTTAGAAAATATAATGATTTAAGCCTTAAAAAGTTCCATTTTAAGGATTCCAATTGAAGAGGGTTTGATCAAATCACCTTAGATCAAACCCCCTTGGATAGAACCTCGCTAGTTTTAAACCATACCTATAAATGCGTCTCCTTTACACCTATCAAAATGCTGATAAAAAATCACTTTTGATTTAGCTTTTGGGGGATCAATTGAATTCATTTAAAATTTATTTCAAATGATTATGGTATTCCTCAGAACAAGCTATCCAATGAATATAATTTTAATATGTTTGGGTTTTGTTATGTATTTGTTTTTTAAGTTTTATTAAACATAGGTTTTTCATCGAAAATGAATTTCTTTGTTCTTCACATGTGGAAAAATAGAAGATTATCAAAAAAAATTGAAAAATATGAGTGCACTAGATATTGAAGTCCTTGATCCAACAAAAAATAAAAAATTTGACATATACAAAAAGTTGCGTTATAAGGTCATGATTTGAATTGTAATTCGTTTGACTTTGAAACTTGATTAAGGAAAAATATTCAATAAAAAACTATCTAACCAAGTGGAAGCACTAGATATCAAAGTTACAAATCTAAATTTGAAAGAATTAGAATTTTATCCTTCATGGAAAAAAAGTTATGTGTTATACGGTGTGTGTCACTTTTTAAAAATGTTGTTTTTTGAAAATAATCAATTTTCGTGGGAGATGGAAAAAGAAGTACAATTTGATTCCAAAATTTTTGAAAAAAATACTTTTAGAATCTACAGACAAAATTTGATGAGACTCTAGTTGGCACCATCTTCAAATTCCTCACAGTTTAGCTGCTATAGGTGCCCGAATATGAAGATTTAGTTAAAAATAATAATTTCAGTGTCAGTTTGGCCAAAAATTGTAAACCACTATTATGGGATCACCCCACATGCTTAAAGTATATTCTGATTGCCTAAGTGTTTCCCCCAGGTTATTCAATGAAAATCTTAAGTTTTGGATGAATTTCGGGCTTTTCCTCAGATTTGGGATTTTTCGCCGTGGTCGGATTTTCCTGGATCCTGCTTGAACTCCGACTGGACCCTCGTTGTTCAGGGATTTTCAATCTTCATGGATTTCTATGTGGTTCAGATTTTCCCAGATTCTGCCCTATTGTTGGATTCCCAAATCCCTTCTCTGGCTATCTTATCGACTACATTAATGGCTCCGTGCGTGTTCAGAGAAGTGTATTTAACTTGGTTTTGAAGTCTTTTATGCCATCCTACTTCTTATTTTCCCTTGTGCTTTGAAGTGCTTTCATGCAAGTATTTGGTTGGAATTTTGGGGCATTCGACTTTGATTTGATTGATTTGGTGGTGGTTTCTTGTGTGCTCTCGCCTTTGTTCTTTGTGGGTGTCGCTAGGCTTTGTGTTTGCTGTTTCTGAGCTCAATTTTGCTTCATAATGGTATGTGTCTGATTGCCCTACCTTTAATTGAGAATTATGAATGTCACGTTGGTATTGTGAGGGCTTGTGGGATTTGAATTCCTATGTATTTGTTTATTTCATGCTAGGGTTGTTTGGTTTTGTGTCATTTTTCATCCCTTGGGTAAGTCTTGAACTCACTTGTCTATCTGCATTTTGATGAATCTTGCTTGAGAGTATCTGGTAAACCCTAGTAGCGACTTAGCAATTGAAACAACTAAATTCAGAGCTCTCCTATGTGCTAGTGGTAGATGGTGAGGTTTGAAACCTAGGGTAGGGTCATGTTTGGTTATTTCATTCTAAAATTGACCTAGAATGCAGAGAAAATTCATGAAAGGCCCATCCCTGGCTTGCCCTAAGTTAAATTTTTTGAAATCCATAGTTGGTTCAATATCTGGGTGAAATCGTGATTTAGCATCACAGTCCGGGATTATCCATCCCTTCTGAATTTTATTTTTCATGACACTATCATTCTTACACTGATGAAATCCTTTGTAAATATTAGTCGGTGAGATCTTTGCTTTCGCCAAGACCTCACCCCATGAGGAGATGTCTCATCGACGTTCTTTCCTACTTGCTTTCGACAAGATAAACCAAGTCACCAAGATGTCATAGTGGGTCCCTAAAGTCTGGCCGATCTTTCGTTCTGTCGCTGTGACTTTTGCTTTCGGTGAGACCTTTCACCGAGCATGTTCACTTTTTCCAAGCTTTGTTCCTTTCAGTCAGGGAGACATCCATCTTTCGCTGAGACCTTACCTTGAGATTCCAACTCTTGCTGATAACTTCACATGATTCGCTATGACTACCAGCATTTGCCAAGACATTGTAGCGAAGCCTTCTTTTCTTAGCGAGCCCAAGTCTTTTTGTTGAGACCTCTGGCTGAATTCGAACCGAGCCCTAGTCGGTAGGACATCACAACTTCGCCTGGACTTCATATCGATAAACTATTGTCTGGCCGAAGTGATTGTTTAAACCCACCACTCAGTGAGACTTGAAACATTCACCAAGACCTTACCTTGACTGTCCTTTGATCATATCGATGTTATTTGTTATATCGCCATTCGCCAAGACATTACACCAAAACCACCATGTCTTGGTGAGACCTTTTCTGATAGCATCTTTCGGCATAACTTTGTGGCTTCACCAGGACTTCTCCATGAGATCCCAACTCTTGCCAAAAATTTTGCTCTGGAATCTCTTCATCCGGAATTTTTGCCTCAACCGTGGATGTCCGCTAGTCCCAGATTTCTCCAAAATCCACCATCTCCCAGATTTCTTGAAAATCTTCTTTGACCTATCCTTCGCGGAAATCCGTCCCTCACGAATTTTCCTAAAATTTAGTGAAACCTAAAGAAATAGGAAATAATTGGATTCGTTTATAATTTGTGATGCATTTAATGATTATTTCATGTCATATTTGGATCTCTTATGTGATTTATTGATGAAAATAATCAGGGTTGATGATTAAGTCGATGTCTCCTCACTATTCTGTTGGAATCTGATCAGTCTGGAATTTCCCGAAATTCCTCTCTGGCTCAGATTCCACGGATGGTTTTGAAACCCAAAATTTGGTGTGGTCATTTTATATGGATTTTGGTGACACCTTGACTTTGTGAGATGATTTCTAATGGTGTTCTAATGATGTGACCTTGCTTTCCTATGGATTTTTTATTATGTTTCCATGTTGAATGCAAGCTGAATCAAGCAAGGTAGCAGCTGGTTCCTCATTATCTGACGTAGAGAGGATTAAGTTGGACATCAAAAGCAAGGTCCCAGAGAGTAAGATCACTTATGTTTAGTCAGAAGTCACTGATACCAATGTTGGCCCCTGGGACTATGAGGAATTTAAAGCAAGGATGGTAGTTGAGGATCCTCCTTTGGTGACTAAAAGAATGAAAGAATCAGGTTTGGCCCATGTGGCTGGTTTCCCTTCAATAGTGCAGTGTTATGAGCTTGTCCTAGAGTGTGCAAGGCACTATGATTAGGACACATAGAGGATAATTGGTCCTCAAGGGAGAGTTATTGCAAATATCAACCCGGTCTCCATTGCCCAGACCTTCGATATGCCAGAATGGTCTCATGTGGTGGGATTCACCATTGAGGCAACTCAAGAGTTCTATGATGACCAGACTATGAGGTCACAACAGCTTATTAACTCCTGGCTGGAGAAGCCCAAGTCTCACTACTCCAAATTTCCCAAGTAGCTGTACAGAGAAAAATTCCAGAAGGAATACTATGATGCCATCACCTTTCTTGGTAGGGTGCTTGGATTAAGGAGTGTTGGTACATTTGAGAATTGGATGTGCCACATGATTGTAAGGATGGAACAAGAAAAGATTGATTACCATTGGGCAGGGGTCATCAGCTAGGGAATTCATAAGCAATTATCCAATGTGCTACAAACAAAGACCTTCACAATGACCTCCTATTTGGTCTATGCACTTGCTAGGTTCCACCCCTATAGAGGATTAGATACAAGAAGCACCTTTGGGTAGGATATTATTTATGAAGTTTTCCCTCAGTTACATTGGGGAGGTTCAAATTATAGGAGATCAAATGATGCATTCACCATGCATATTACCAGAATGCCTCAGGAGGCAGAGCATGTCAGAATTTCAGATCAGACCAAGGAACTCATCAAGAGATATGGAGCTTGGTTCATTCAGTTCCTGACCTTCTCCTATATATGGATTGATGGCTGCCAAAAGGCCCCATACAGACTCCTAAGGTATCCCATTGACCACATTATATTATTAGAAGTCACTAGGCAGATATGTGACTTTGATGCCATTGTCAAGAAGGACAAACATAAGACTGGGTTTGGTGGAGACTTCCCTTTGAGGATTGGCACTAGGGAGGTTTTTCCTTCTAGTGGTTTTTCCCAGGCTTCAGAGGAAGAATTGAGTGCTTTTGGTTTGTCTCTCCACTCCAAGAGGTCTAGATTCGACATTATAGGTGAGGCTCAAAAGAAGGCCAGTAGGGAATTCAGCCATAAGGTAAACTTAGAGGAGTACTGGGCCAACTGTAATGATGAGTACGAGGTTTGAAAGAAGAAATTCACCAAGCTTCCGGTGGAAGCAGTTCGATTGTACAATGTGAGGGCAGTCCCTGATCAATTAGAGGATGATGAGAACCTAATTCAAGATCATGCATATGAGGCGGTAAAAGATAGGTCGATTGGTGATATAGATTGGATAGAGGAAGAGCAGATAGAATTGGGACAATTGATGGATCCGGTACTCAAATTCACTAAGATGTGGCTCAAACATATAGTGTGGGTGTTGGAGAATAAAGGAGTGAAGTGTACTTATGACCTGATGGGGGACTTAAATCCTCACTCCACCTCTGAAGAATTGGTTGAGCGGGATCCTAAAGATAGAGGTAAGTTGGATTCCCCATCCAAAATCAAGACAAAAGGGGTCCAACAAGAAGAAGCCAAGGAAATAGTGAAGTAGAGGAGGCTGAAGGCCAAGAGAAGGTCTAGGGCTGAAAGGTTTGAACAAAAGGAAGTCGAGAAACCGAATCCTGAGACTGATGCTCCTGCGATGAAGAGAAGAAGAATTGTAAAATTATCAGAGAAGGAAAGCTCCAAGGTTGCAGAGGAGGTAATTCCCCCACTGCTGGTAAATGTAGAAAGTTCAGGGGAGAAAGAAAAGGTGTATACAAGGAGGTCTAGGACTCCTCCCAGTGACAGTACACCTAAAACAAGCCCTCCTCTGGTTGTCTCCCATGATGTACAAGTTGATGATATTCCTTCCACTCATGAAATTCAAAGTGAACTAGGTGAGACAAAAGAGGTTGATGAAGATCCAGATACTAAGAGAGAGGAATTCTGTGAGGGACAGCTTTATAGTGCAGAGGCCAAGATTGGAAAGGTAATGCAATCTCCCTTGGTTGCACATGCGGGATCTCCAGTCACAAATGAAGAGGTTCAATCTCCTCTAGGGGAAGAATAGGCAGAAAATATCCCATCACTTGAACATGAGAAGGAGCAGGTCGAGGAGGAAGAAGGAAAAATAGATGAAACTCCTGATGAACATAATTTGAGCAGAGAGGCACCTAAAGATTAGCAAGAGGAGAAGCAGGCTGAGAAACAATTGGAGTGCAGTGTCCCTGAGTGGCTTGACAGAAAAATAAAGAGAAAACAAGTGGTTGTGAAAGATAGTCCACCAAATTAGGATGCACTACTAGCTAAGATAGGAAAGGACAAGGGTAAAAAGAAAGCTAGAGTGATCTCGAAAGTTGAAAGGGATGAGGCACATAACAAGGTTGTCCATATTGCTACCCCTATTCCAGATAAAAATAGAGATGATGTGGTTGGAAATGATTATAATGTGCAAACTTTCAATCTTGGGCCTACATCCATTGAGTAGGACATTGAGGATTATGAGGGGTCCAGCGTAGTCATTGTGGACACGTTGAGGAAGGAGATGAAGACCAAGCAGGAGTTGAAGAAAGAAAATGAGAATCTCAAGAAGTGCTTGGAGGAAGTGATTTGGTTGAAAGGGGTGAAAATTAAGGGTGATGAAAGTATTAAGGAAATCCTGTCGACAGGGAAGGATGTTGTCATGATGACTGAGCGGTTGAAGATAGTGTTAGCACAAGACAAGGATGATATAGATCTCCTTCTGCAGAAAACTAGGACTATAATGGAATACACTCGGCACAGATTAGTGAGTGACGGAATTCTTCCCTCCTCTAGAGCTGTCAAACTGTTGGAATGGTTCGAGGCATTGCAAATTAGGCAAAAGGTGTTAAGGAATATTTACAAACAAAGAAAACACATTGATGACACCCTAGCTAGTGTCTATAATGGTTGCATGGCCTTCTTTGAAATCATGATGGGATGAAGGAAGATCGCGCCCAAGTATTTGAGTTTGGAGCAGTTAAGAGAATGGTGGCGTGATGTCTATGCACCACTTGATGATAGATCCGTCTCTAAGCACCAGCTGGATGATGCAACCACCTACCTTGCAGTTATTGACAAGCATTTAGCATACAAGGTAGATTGGGATAAGTTGGTAGAACACTCAAGGGATGAGATTGCATCCATCGAAAGGTGACTTAGGGTTTTTCCTCTGCCACCTATGGCTGACTTGGACGCAGCGTTCTTGAGGGTACATGAAGAGCCAGATCAAAGCACGGATAATAGGGAAGGGAGCTAATGATGGGCTATGGCGCAACCCATGCTTCCCTATTATCTTCCCGTGCATCACTCGAGTTGCATTATGGATCTAGGTCTGACTCCGACTGGATGTGCATTTAATGCCTGTTTGACCCATTTCGAGGACTCTCTTGGCCGGGTTGTTGTGCCAAGTTATTGCTACGAAAACCCTTGCCTGGCCGATGGATTTCTGGGAACTCTATATATTGGGCATTCCACCTCTTTGTAAAGGGTTAGAAATAGGAAGAAAATAGTCATAAGATCAGAATTTGTAATTAGAAAATAGAGCAAGGTTAGTTAGAAATAGAATAAGTTAGTAGGTAGTTGCTCTCAAGCAAACATTGTAATAGAAAGCTAGAATTGTTGCTACAGTGAACAATCTGAATACAAGAAATGGTAGTGTAATTTGGTGACATACTTGTTTCTTTTGTTTTGCATGGTTCTTGTTCTTCTATCCTAAAAAATTCTTTGAGGAGATTAATATTTAGATTAGATTTGATTCAATAATGTCTGTGATTTGATACTTGAATGTTGTAGCAATCCATCAGTCCATACTTTTCACAACCAACTGCTTGTTAGTTGCTTTGCAAAGTTAGCCTGGACTTTATATTCATTGTGCTTAGTTCAGTCATGAATGTTCATTTGTTTCAACTACAAAAAGGGGTTGTGCGAATGAATGTACATGATTTGAAAATCTTAACACCTTAGAAGATTGCACTGTTCTCTGCAAGATTGCAGATTTATCTGGGTCAAGTAGAGATCAATTTGAGGGATTGGTCCATTTTGGGTGTTGGTCATTTTCATTGTTGATCTTAGGAGTAGTATTAGATTTATAAATCTCTTTGAAACCCTTCCCCTTTTCTATTTCTTTGATCATTGGGTTAAATCTAGGACTAAAGTATCAATATAATACTAAATCTGATCAAAATCGATTCAGTAGTTTGCTTGTAGTAAGGTCCCATTGTGATTACCAGCATTTTCACATTTTATCACTGAGTTGTTCATGCATTGTCCAGACCTGATGTTAGAGACCTTGGGGTTATCTCTTGAGGCTTGCTGATAGAGATTTACCTTTCAAGAGAGATAGGATATTGCATCTTGTCTGTGTTGTTGCTGTGCAGAAAACACCATCAACAAATTCCAATCATCTTGATCCCTCTCCCGATCCAAGCTATCTGTATCCATGTCTTGATCCAAGCTATCTTGAGCCATGTCTTATGCCCTTTCTGAAGCCCTACACAAGTTCAAGTATACATGTAATTTAATTTAATACATCTATGTGTACATATATGTAAAATTATCTAAAACTTACAATGTACAAGATCAATGTGTTCTAATAAAGGCCTGTACATGATCAAGAGGGATCCCATGGTCCTCATTGATGACTTGGTAAGTTGCTAGTAAATCCAAAATGGAGACTCTACACACATTATGCAGAGTCATGTCACTGATATGGGAAACATTTGATGGAGTTGGTAGATCGACACGAATAAAAAATCATAAGATGTAGATGTAGCCTTAATGGTAGGAAGGCTAATCCACAACCATAATAAGTATCTACCAATGTGATCATATGACATCTAATTAATCTATGTGGTAATAGTGGCAATAATATAAAAAATATAGGATCTAGTGGAGCATGTTGTTGATTTCTTTGTTGTTGCTAATTCCAAACATTTTGGTAGAACCAAAAGGTTTATACCAACTAAATCCCTCTTGTTCACAGGTGGTGGAAAATCTTGATGTCTATACTCAGGTTTGTCAAAAAACTAGCCTCTACCTTGTCCAACATGCTTAGGATAAGATGTGTAGTTCACATCTATCTATAAATGAAACTTTGCATATAACTATTTGACAAAATATAGTGGCAGCTCATCTACACACCTCATCACCATATATCCTCTAATTTTATTTTTTCCTCTATAAAAAGGGAACATGGTAAACACATTTTCTTGTGAAACTGACTTGCTAACATCTCTCCATTTCTTTATGTCAGTAATAATCCTGGCAAGAGACAAATAAAACTACTCAATGCTCATATCGTCATAAGAATTCAATGATCGAATTGTCCCAATCATTCATAAAAAATCATCTCTAATATTGACTAATCTATCTCTATTAGCCAAATTAGAAGAGTTTTGAATGGTTTGAGCTAAAAAATTTAGTGCATTTTCTAACCTCCATAATATGCATCAAATGCTCCTCTAGTGCTTTGTTGAAAATAAGAATATCATCTAAATAAACTATCACAAAATTTCCAAGAAA
This sequence comes from Sequoia sempervirens, assembly GCA_007258455.2. Taxonomy (NCBI): domain Eukaryota; kingdom Viridiplantae; phylum Streptophyta; class Pinopsida; order Cupressales; family Cupressaceae; genus Sequoia; species Sequoia sempervirens. The sequence goes on along the minus strand of VDFB02339310.1, from coordinate 21,197 downwards.
CTCTTTCAAAACTTCATTCACGAGTCTCATAAAAGTACTGGGTGTGTTAATTAGGCCAAAGGGCATGACTAACCACTCATACAAACCACTCATATAAAATTCATTCTTGGAGCTCTTTTTTTTTTTTTCTTCATTTTTGTAAGTTCTACCTTCTACCTTGCCTCCACACCCACTTCCTTTTTGCTTGCTTCCAAACCTCTTGTTCAATATTTCCTCTATCTTCAATGCTATTTGATAAGCATCCTCCATCCTTACAACTCTAACAAGTACCATCTCATCTTGAATACTTTATCTTAATAATTTTATGTATCTTGCAACCTTTTCCTTGGTTGCATCTGAATGTCTAGTCCTTATAAGAATTCTATGAAATTATTCAATACACTCTTTAACAGTTTTGCTTCCTTGTTTTAGACCTTGCATTCTTTTGAGAAAATCCAACTCATAGCCTACAGGAATAAATTGTCTTTTTAATTTTTCCACCATTTTATCCCATTTAGTAGTCTTATCTTTTCCTCTTCTTCCCCTTTTGATGAAGGAGCATCCAGTGGTGTAAGGGCAATCTTGCATCACCCAAAAATAGTTAGAATTCAATTTTCTCAGTTTTTAGATGTTTTTACATTTTTGGATACACTTTTCATCATAATGAATTCCCAATTTACGGTTTTTATTTTCTATTCCTGGGTTGAAAGATATTGCAGTTTTAGTTTCCCAGATTTGAACCTGAAAATCTTCCGAGTTAGATTTGAGGCACTTAGATTTCCTGGATTGGCCCCAAAAGTTGTCAAAATTGATGTAGTGGATTTCAAGCACGTTATTAACTTCGAGACCTTTCCAACAGTTCAAACGGTTCGCAAATTAGAGTCCCGGATCAAAAGTTATGGCCCTGAGAAGTTGGCGCACTTTCTAAAAGATACAATTGCAAATGTTCTTTGAAATTTGAACTTCAAGTTGTAATTTTTTGGCGCCAAACTGCCTAAACTCAAATTTGAATGTTGTTTTGGCTCCAAACTAAAGAGGAGCTCTATTTATGGGCAGGTTTCTAATTTTTGGGTAACCTTTTGGGGACAAGCTTGCATATTACGAAAGGGTGATTCTATAGCTTTTTGTAACTTGCATGTGTTGTAGAACTTGGGGATTTGAGATCCTCTGCATGTAAGAAGTTCCATTTTCTGAATAATAAAATTATTCTCTTGTTTGTGGGTTATTTTCTCAGTCTGGGCTGAGCCCTCATCAAGTGGTATCAGAGCGGGTTTTCTTGAGCGTGTAGATAGATCGCCGATCGTGAGGCAGTTCGCACCAAGACCATGATTGTGGGTCGAGGTCAAGAAAGATGCCTCCAAGAGTGATTCCTGGTAGGCATGGTGGTGCCAAAGGTGGTCGAGGTGGAAAAAATGTTGGTGGAAGAGATGCACTGGCAGCCCTCCAAAGATAGATTGATGTGTTACAAGAGTAGTTGAGAAGAGGGTTAAACCTAAGGGAGAAAAGTGAGGATGAAGGATAGGAAGAAGGTTCAAATGTAGAAGAGGAAGAAGAATCAATTGATCAAGACCAAATGCAGCTAATAAGGTCCATTTTGAAGATTGGGAAAAGACCCAGAGTAGAAGTCCCCAGTTATTCTAGAAGTTTGAACCTAGAAGAGTTGATCAATTGGATCAATGAGCTAGAAGAATACTTTGAGTATGAGGAAATAGAGGACCCAAATTGGGTTAAGTTTGTGAAAATGAAGCTGAAGGGCCATGCCAGTATTTGGTGGAAAGAGGTCCAGTTGGAAAGAAATTGAAAAGGAAAAGGAAATATCACCAGATGGGATCGCATGGTAGAGAAACTAAAGAAGTAGTTCATACCAGTGGACTACGAGTTAGATATGTTGAAGAAATTGCAAGGGTTGAAGCAAGGAAGCAGATCTGTGAAAGAATATACTGAATAATTTCACAAGATAGTCATCAAAATGGACCACATAGAGGCCAATAAGGAGAAGGTAGTCGATATCTTAATGGGTTATGACCGAGCATTTAGGAGGAGTTAAGCCTAGTTAGAATGACCACCATTGAGGATGTGTATCAGTTTTCTCTAAAGGTGGAAGAGAAGATGAACAAAAGATTTGATGGCAAGCAAAAAGGATGAGGAGGTAAAAGTGGAAGGGGCAATGGAAGACCTTCAGGAAGCTGAAATGATGATGAAAAGAAAAGTGAAGATGTGGGTACCATCCGAAGCCAAAGGAATGGCAACTTCTACCACCCTCATGATCAAAACAGTGGTGATCAAAGAGGTAGAGTATCAGGGAGATATAGACAAGGATCTGGAAGAGGTGGTTTCAAAGGAACGTGTTTCCAGTGTGGTGAAGAAGGGAATCAAGCCTATGAATGTCCACAACACCAAGGAAGGATAGACAAAAGGCCAGAAGGTCATGGAAGGGTTGCGCATGCAGATGAGGAGGCCTGATTTGAACATAAAGATGATGCTGAATGGGAAGAAGCCCTAGTGATTAGGAGAGCCCTGGTGACTGAGGAAAAGGAACCAGAACAAGGAAGAATCTATTTCGCACAAGGTGCAAGTGTGAAGGAAAATGTTGTGATGTCATTATTGATGGTGGGAGCATCAATAATTTGGTGTCAGAAGAGATGGTCACAAAGTTGAAGCTGAAGAGGGAAAGGCACCCACATCCATATCGAATTGCTTGGTTGTAGAAAGACCACAAGGTTTTGGTCAATGAGCAGTGCTTAGTAAAGTTCAAGATCGGGAGCTACCATGATGAGGTACTCTGTGATATCATCCCCATGGATGCATGTTACATGTTGTTGGGGAGGCCATGGCAGTTCAATAGGTGAGCTATACAGGATGGCCATGCAAACACTTATTCCTTGACAAAGGAGGGGGTTCGTCACAAGTTGAAACCCCTGAAGGAGATCGAAGAAAAGGTATGAAGTAGTGCTAGAATTTGTTATGTAGATGTAAGAAAAAATTTAGAAGGTATGAAGCATGAGCGTGTGTGTTATGCATTGATTCCTAGAGTGAGTAAGGAGGATAGTGAGAAGGTTCCAGAAGAAGTTTCTGGGATGTTGGATGAGTTTCAGATATTGTTTCTGATAATGTACCGAGGGTTTACCACCAATAAGGAAGATCGGTCATCAAACAACATCGTCATCCATCCTTGGTAGGGGAAATCTGTACTTGATTGTTATCTTGTTTATGGCTCGAGAATCTGTACACATCCTCCACTCCCCATCCTTCTTGGTGCTAGTACTCAGGTACTACACATGGACTCAAACTCTCCCGTATCAAATCAAGTCATGACTGATCTTCCTGATAACCCTTAGGTACATTATCAGAAACAATATCCTGAAACTCATCCAACATCCTAGAAATTTCTTCTAGAACCTTCTCACTATCCTCCTTACTCACTCTAGGAATCAATGCATATAACACACACTCATGCTTCATACCTTCTAAAATTTTCTTCCATCTACATAACAAATTCTAGCACTACTGCATACCTTTTCTTCGGTCTCCTTCAGGGGTTTCAACTTGTGACGAACCCCATCCTTTGTCAAGGAATAAATGTTTGCATGGCCATCATGTATAGCTTGCTTATCGAACTGCCACGACCTCCCCAACAACATGTGACATGCATCCATGAGGATGATATCACAGAGTACCTTATCATGGTAGCTCCCAATCTTGAACTTTACTAGGCACTACTCATTGACTAAAACCTTGTGGTCTTTCTACAACTAGGCAATCCGATATAGATGTGGGTGCCTTTCCCTCTTCAGCTTCAACTTTGTGACCATCTCTTCTGACACCAGATTATCGGTGCTCCCACCGTCAATAATGACATCACAACATTTTCCTTCACACTTGCACCTTGTACGAAATAGATTCTTCCTTTGTTCTTGTTCCTTTTCCTTAGTCACTAGAGCTCTCCTAATCACTAGGGCTTCTCCCCTTTCAGCATCATCTGAATGTTTAGATTGGTCCTCCTCATCTGCATGTGCAACCCTCCATGACCTTCTGGCCTTTTGTTTGCCCTTCCTTGGTGTTGTGGACATTCATAGGCTCGATTGCCTTCTTCACCACACTGGAAACACGTTCCTTTGAAACCACCTCTTCCAAATCCTTGTCCATATCTCCCTCATCCTCTACCTCTTTGATCACCACTGTTTTGATCACGAGGCAGTAGAAGTTGTCATTCCTTTGGCTTCGGCTAGTACCCGCATCTTCACTTTTCTTTCCATCATCATTTCAGCTTCTTGAAGGTCTTATACTGCCCCTTCCACTTTGACCTCCTCGTCTTTTTTGCTTGTCATCAAATCTTTTGTTTAGCTTCTCTTCCACCTTCAGAGCAAACTGATACACATCCTCAATGGTGGTCATTCTGACTAGGCTTAACTCCTCCTGAATGCTTGGTCATAACCCATTAAGATATCGGGCTACCTTCTCCTTATTGGCCTCTGTGTGGCCCGTTCTGATGATTATCTTGTGAAAATATTCAGTATATTCTTTCATAGATCTGCTTCCTTGGTTCAACCCTTGAAATTTCTTCAACAAATCTAACTCGTAGTCCACTAGTATGAACTACTTCTTCAGTTTCTCTACCATGCGATCCCATCTGGTGATATTTCCTTTTCCTCTTCAATTTCTTTCCAACTGGACCTCTTTCCACCAAATACTGGCATGGCCCTTCAGCTTCATTTTCACAAACTTAACACAATCTGGGTCCTCTATTTCCTCATACTCAAAATATTCCTCTAGCTCATTGATCCAGTCGATCAACTCTTCCGAGTTTAGACTTCCTAGAATAACTAGGGACTTCTACTCTGGGTCTTTTCCCTATCTTTGAAATGGCCCTTATTAGCCGCATTTGGTCTTGATCAATTGCTTCTTCTTCCTCTTCTACATTTGAACCTTCTTCCTCTCCTTCATCCTCACTTTCCTCCCTTAGGTTTAACCCTCTTCTCAACTGCTCTTGTAACACATCAATCTATCTTTGGAGGGCTGCAAGTGCATCTCTTCCACTAGCATTTTTGCCGCCTCCACCACCTCTGGAACCATCATGCCTACTAGGCATCACTCTTGGAGGCATCTTTCTTGACCTCGACCCACAACCACGGTCCTAGTGTGAACTGCCTCACGATTGGCGATCTATCCACATGCTCAAGAAAACCCGCTCTGATACCACTTGATGAGGGCGCAACCCAAGAATTAGAAAATAACCCACAAACAAGAGAATAATTTTATTATTCAAAAAATGGAGCTTCTTACATGTAGAGGATCTCAAATCCCCAAGTTCTACAACACATGCAAGTTACAGAAAGATATAGAATCACCCTTTTGCAATATGCGAGCTTGTCCCCAAAAAGTTACCCAAAAATTAGAAACCCACCTATAAATAGAGATCCTCTTTAGTTTGGAGCCAAAAATACATTCAAATTTGAGTTTAGGCGGTTTGGCACCGAAAAATTACAACTTGAAGTTCAAATTTCAAAATAACATTTGCAATTGTAACTTCTAGAAAGTGCGCTAACTTCCCGGGGCCATAACTTTTGATCCGGGACTCTGATTCGTGAACCATTTGAATCGTTCGAAAGGTCTCAAAGTCAATAACATGGTCAAAATTTGCTACACTGATTTTGGAAAGTTTCGAGGCTGTTTTGGGAAATCTAAGTGCATGAAATCTAACTCGGAAGATTTTCAGGTGCAAATCTGGGAAACTAAAACTGCAATATCTTTCAACCCAGGAATAGAAAATAAAAATTATAAATTGGGAATTTCATTATGACGAAAATGGTATCCAAAAATGTAAAAATATCTAAAAAATCGAGAAACTTGAAATTTAACTATTTTTGGGTGATGCAAGATTGCCCTTACATCACTGGATGCTTCTGCATCAAGATTTAATTTAGAAGGCCCAAACCTTCACAAATAGGGATGGTGTCAAGGGTAATGGGTCAACTGATTGATTAAAGAAAAATCAATTTAAAAACTTAAAGCTTAAGAAAAGATTACTGATTGCTAAAGAAGAGAAGTTTGAAAACCACAGTCGATGGTTTGAAAAAAAATGAATTCTCAAATGAAATCTTAAAATGAATCTTTTAAATTATCTATTCAGAATAAACCAAAAATTCCAAATTTACACTATTTAAGTATAATGTATATCCCTAATCTTGTTGCTGAATAAAAATATATTTCAATGAATTCTTTTGTATCTTTGTTTTGCTATGTTGTTCTTTAAATTTGAAATCTTATTCTAATTATTTCCCTATTGCATGTGTAGGTCTGTTTCAACTTAAATCTCAGAAAACTACTAAATAAGAAATTGCAGAAACAAGAAGAAACTGGTTTATAGTTTTCGAATCAAACGAAGATTGAAATCAAAACCCACAATTGGAAATTATCTATTTACCCCAAAAGCACAAGTTCTTTAAATCCACTGCCTCCAATTGATTTACAACTAGAAAAATGAGTTGAAGCAAAATCTATAGCTTCTGTTAATCCCAATCAAATCACCAAAACTTGATGAAAAAATATGAGGAATTCTTCTTCCCAAATTATTTCTACAATCAAAATTGTTGTGCAATCTCTTTCCAAAACTACTGTCATGAAAGCTTTTTAGAAGTATTTTCATGAATCCAAATTGCACACACAAAATCCTTTTTAATTCATTTAAATTATCTCAAGTTACAAAACTTAACTAATTTTCAGTCATGCATTTGAAAATTGATCTATCAGTTATAATCATTAAATATCTAAGATATTATCTTTCAACTCAAACAACATTAAATATCTAAGATATTATCTTTCAACTTAAACACAAGTTTTCAGATATTTATAACTTGTTGAAAATGATCTCTTTTAGAATATTTGATTTTCACACAAATCCTATTTGCACAATTAATTCAACAATTATATTTAAACAATTACATTTCCACAAGATTAACATTCACCTTTAAAGTAAATAACTTGTTTAATTTAACTTAATAAATCAAACCATAGTCACAGTGATAATGACAAACTAAAACTCAACATTTTGAAGGATGGAGAGAATTACTCATAACAAGCAGTTTATTTATATGCAATGAATATAAGACATTCTAAAGTCCATAGCTATTAAGGAAAACGTAGTCAATAATATCTACAACAAATTTAAATAGAATAAAGAAGTTATAGATAGCACACTATATGCAATTTTAAATATATGTTTTTCCAGACTTAAAAATATCAACAGAAATTTCTTAAAACATACAAAAACTTCAGATTATTATACACACACAAGAGATTATGCCATGCAAAAAGTGATCAATTCAGTGCAGGTAAGTTAAATAGAAAATGACAATCAAATCACCATGCAAAGATATTAGACTATAAGATATTTAGAAAATATTAACCAATTTGTAACTTAGAGCTAAGTGCATAGTATTGCATGAATGATGCAAGGGTTCATATGTATATTAAAGACAATAAGGGTGTAGATTGAAGGTTTCATAAATTTCATGATATCAAGGTATTTCTAAACAAATCAGCATATAGCTGCGTAAAAATGGAAAAGTACGCACTTTAAAAGACAAAATACAAAACCAAATCATCACAAGTTTTCAATATATATATATATATATTTCCAAACTTAACAAACAAGCGAATTAATCATAATGAACAAAATCTTCAAACCATTGCATGCGCTCATAGAAGAAAATATAAGCTCAAGGAAATTCCAAGGTTTTGTCAAGGCTGACATTAGCGACAAGGGAATTAGAGGCACCTAACCTAAAGAAATGAATAGCTTAAGGATTTATAGGAAAATGCAATAAGTGGCGCATGATAAGCTGGAAACTAAAATCTAAATTAAATGAATGATAAACAAACAAAATCAGAGGGATTCTTTAAACCTCTACAGGCTCTATGTTCAAGTGTTGCAACAATGATAGGTGCCAATAGCTTTAGGGAGGTTATTAAATCTATATGGCCTACCATATTCAAGTGATGTTGCTAAGATAGGTTGCATATGGGATCAAAGAGTTTATTTGAACCTATACACATACTATTTCCAAATGTTGACAACACCAAATAGTATTTACTAATGTTGGAAAATTGAATGCTCTTGAGCCTCCTACTCTCATGTCAGACCCCTTGCTTCATCTACCCATCAGGAGGCCCCAATTTCAATGACAATTTTTGGGATCTTCATCCATGCAATTCTTGACAGCCCTTGGAGTTAATATGGTAGGAATTTTTGAATTCCAAATTAATGCTAGTAGGTAATTTTGAATTTGAGAGGGAATGTTTTGATAAACAAAAAGGAATGAAGGAAAATTATTCTATCAGTTCGATGAAGAAGATTTCTTGAGCAGTAGCAGTTTGAAGGGAATGTTTTTGTTTGTTCTCTATGTGATTCAGAGAAGTTTTTGAGCAGCAACAGTTGAATGTTTTGTGATTGAGTAGTGATTGCTCCTAAAGAGCACTATGTAGCTCATGCCAGTGAGCTCCTAGCAGCTCCTGAAGTTAGTTGTATGTCTGGTTGAGTAGCTCATGAAGCTCCCAGAAGTTTGAAGTTTGTAGCTTAAAGTTTTTGTTTCTGTAGTTTATGTTTAATCTTCATTGTATTTCCATTTCCACCATAATTAATATATAAGGAAAATATTGCATGCATAGATTTGTCTCCTATGTCTTTTGCTTCCAAATTTGTGTATTCCCCTATTGTTTGTTTTGGGGAAATAGAGCAGCAACTCTATTTTTTCATTCTATTTGAAATTTTTTGACATGCTATTAGAGCCATAGGCCCCATTTCCTTGTGATTTCAGGCATTTTTTTTTTCTAGGTATTAAGTTTCTTGTGCAGGAGACATGGCTGGAGATAAAGGAAAGAGTTGGCAGCAACCATCATCCTTTAATGAATAGAACTATGATGTTTGGTCAAATAAGATGAAGACCATAATGGTCTCAAATGATTTGTGGGAGTTTGTGGTCAATGGGTTCAATGATGTAACTGACCCAGTAACATATGATGTGCTCACAAACAATCGAAAGAACTAGTTGAAGGAGTTGAGGAGTAAAGATGCTAAGGCATTGAGTTTGATAGAAACAGCCTTGATAGAAGCCAATTTTTCTAGAATAGTAGTAGCTAACTATGCAAAGGAAGCTTGGGAAATCCTCCATACAAATTATAAAGGGACTAACAAGGTCAAATTGGTGAAGCTCCAGATGCTTCAAAGAGAGTTTGAGACTCTTGAAATGAAGGACAATGAGTCCATCTCAGTTTTCCACACAGGACTCTTAGGTTTAATAAACCAGTTGAGAGTGAATGTTGAGATCATAGATGATCACAGGATTGTGGAGAAAATCCTCAGGAGTTTAGCCACAAAGTTTGATGTAGTGGTGATTGTCATTAAAGAGGAAAAAGATCTTACAATGTTGTTTGTTGATGAGCTAATGGGTTCTCTACAAACCCATGAGAAACACCTAAATAGCTCTACTACTTCTTCCCAAGAGAAATATTTTAAAGCTCAGTCAAATGCAAGAGGCAGGAGGAGAGGTAAAAATAGCTCTAGACATGATAGAGGAAGATCTAGATGTGGTAATGTTGGAGAAGAAAGCTTGGGACGAGAAAACAACCAAGATGGAATGAGAAACTTTCAAACTAGCTCCCAAAGAGGCAAGAAGAATAGCAGTTCGAACTAGAAGAATGACAAGAGCAATGTTGAATGTTACTATTATCATAAGTTTGGCCATTATGCAAGTGAATGTTGGACAAAGTAGTGTGATCAGTTAAAAAAAATGAAAATGTGGTTGATTCAAATGTGGCTGAAGGAAACCAATCCACAACCCTCATCATGTGCAACATTGGTGAAGAAGGCATCCTCGAAGTTTGGTATTTGGAAAATAGTTGTAGCAGCCACATGAGTGGTAATGAAAGTCTATTTTCTTTCATTGATAAAAATGTAAAGTCTAAAATAAGAATGGGGAACAATGGAGTAGTTCTTGTTGCTGGAAAAGGATCTATTATGATCCACACCAAGCAAGGTGAGAAGGAGATACAAAATGTATTTCTAGCCCCTAGGTTAAAGCACAACCTCATGAGTGTTGGTCAGCTGATCCAAAATGGATACAAAGTGCTGATGGAGAAGGGTCAGTGCATTATTTATGATAAGAATGAGAGGACAAAGGTGTTTATAGTAGTTCAAATGACAAAGAACTGGATGTTTTCATCGAATATTGAGATGTGTTTCTCATCTCAGTCCGTTGCTGCACCTCTCATGAATGGAAAATGTATAGTAGTACAAGTAGTGCTCAAGAGAAATTATTTCTTCCTAAATTATTTCTACAATCAAAACTATTGTGCAATCTCTTTCCAAAATTACTGCCGTGAAAGCTTTTTAGAAGTATTGTCATGAATCCAAATTGCACACAAAAGCCTTTTTAATGCATTTAAATTATTTGAAGTACAAAACTTAATTGATTGTCAGTCATGCATTCAAAAATTAATCAATCAGTTATAATCATTAAATATCTATGATATTATCTTTCAACTCAAACATCATTAAATATCTAAGATATTATATTTCAACTAAAACACAAGTTTTCAGATATTTATAACTTGTTGAAAACAATTTCTTTTAGAATATATGCTTTTCACACAAATCCTATTTGCACAATTAATTCAACAATTATATTTAAATAATTACCTTTCCACAAGATTAACATTCACCTTTAAAATAAATAACTTGTTTAATTTAACTTAATAAATCAAACCATAGTCATAATTATTTAATTTGACATCTCGATAAAATTGCATTTAGTCAAATAAATTAACTAATAAATCATTTATCTAAATTAATTAATTCCCAATGAATCAACACAAACAAGATTGACACAACAGGACCAAACAACAAACAACAATAGGTGACAAACAAATACTTGATCAATGAAGAATGATGGCTAAAAATGAGGACCTAACACCATCTCAGAATCAACATAATTCTATTGGGTTAGGGCATGCTTAGAATCGACAAGCAGGTGGAGCCAATACCTAGTACCTGTAACTGCATAAAACATCACTTGTTAAACATATCATCATATATTAACAAACACACCGTGAAGAAGAATCACAATGTAGCAGGGTACTCACGAGTGAGTAGTACTACACTGTCTTCTTCACCAATACTGACAAGCATTATTTATATCATAAACTTCAAATAAATCATGATAACCTCATAAAAACTCTAAAGCAACATATACCATATCACACACGTGTCAATCTTAATGTCATCACATGAACATTGCCAAATGATCACGATATCAAATGTATCATCCTCAAAGTATAACAACTAATGCAACACATAACATTTGTGTCGTAACTAATAAAAGATGAATATAATATCCAAAAAAGCTAAATGACTAGCAATCAACCATAAGCAAATTGAAACACATAATAGCAACTGGAGGGGTACTACACTACAAAAGTTGTAGGTGGAGTTGAGGTGCTAAAAAGTGAAATTGTTTGCAAGAACTCACATAGATGAGCATTTCTTGTATTTAAATATTTTTAAATTGGGATATCAGATATTTTTATTACTATTCGTTAGTCCATTGTTGACAAAATCCTTTAATAGTGAAATTTAGTGGTTTGATGTGCAAAGCAATTGTTGAGTTTAATTTTGTAATCTCCATATTATGTTTGAGTTATTGTTGTGTGAATTTTAGAGATGGATTTGAGTGTATGAATTCCACTCTACATTCTAGGTTTGAGTTGTGTCTAATAGGTGTTTTGGATGGGGATCAATTTTGGACCCCACTCTTAATTTCAAAACATCTCCAGCACTAGATGATACCCTTGTACTATCATGCCAATATTTTTCAACCAAAGATTTGATTTCAATATTCAATTTCATGTCAAACCTTGGGAGTCAAACATAAAATCCAAAATTGGTTGACTGGATCATTTTCAATACTTTCTCTTATCTTTGATGCTCTTACCAATGTTCTAGGATGCATGTTTAGAATTCCACTAATGTTGCTTAACATGCTTTTTCCCAAAGTTGTTTAATTCACTATAGAAGTTGTTATAGCTCTTTGTGCTATATTCTTATCTTTAGATCTACTCTTCTTTCCAATAGACTCAATGACACTAGCAACAATAGATATAACATGTTTAAGTGATTCATCTTTTTTTTTTGTTTCACAAAAATTCCTCACTTTTTCATTACCTTTCTTATTTTCTACATTCTCATCAATTGCATCATGACTTGAAATTAAACTGATAGTTTTTTTCAATAAAATACTTTTTTGTATAATCTATTGGCATATGTTCTTATTTGTCTCCAAGAAATATTACCAGGAAGATTATCCAAAATAGTACTTTCAAATTTCAAAAAATATTTTTATTTTCAACACAAAGATTTTCATTTTCATCAACAGAAAGGATTTTCATTTTCACCAACACAAGGATTTTCATTTTCAAAAGAAAAAGGATTTTCATTTTGACCAACATAAGGGATTTCATTTTCAATATTTGTTTTTATAACTTGTCTATGAATAGAATTGATCTCAACATTGGTATATCTAGCTTCTTGTAAATGATCAATATCTAGATATCATCTATAATCACATTTTTCATATCATTCAAAGGTGCATTTGAATATGTACTTGGATTTGTGCCTATTGTTACATTCTCTATATAATTGAAAGGTAGATTTGAAGACACACCAGGATTACTTTCTATAATCATATTATATTCCACATTCATTTGTTGTAAATTTGCATCATCTACATTCATCCCATCCTCCATGGCCTCTTCAATGTTTTTATCTTCAATAGACATAGAACCAGATGCTTGAACATTATTCATTTCTCAAATCCTCATTCTTTTGTATCTTTTTCATTTTTCTTCCTCTTTCTTTTCTTTAATTTCTTCAAGGGTCATGACCTTCCTATATTTTCTCTTTTGACAATGTTTTGATCCCATGATTACCAAATTTTGAGGTACAAATGAATTTAAATAATAAAATTCTTTATTTTTTATTCCTCCTTGAAATGACTCTAGATAATGAACATAGTTCCACTCCAAAACTATCCTAATGGTTGACTCCTTCCAAAATTCAATAGAAATTACATATAAAGAGTATGTAGAAGACAAGAATCAATAAAAATATATAGAATAAGTCATTGTTGGGCATACAATAAAATGTTAAGTTGTAGGAAATTACAAGTCATTAGTAAAAAATTAAAAAAAGGGTCAAAAAAGAAATGTGATCCCATTTTCTTTTTTATTGTTCAAAATATTAAAAAAAGTAAATGGGATCCTATTTCTAAAATGGGATCTCATTTCTTAAAATTTGAATTTCTGGCTAGGTTTCTGCTAGGGGTTTCAGGTTAGAAAAAGGCTTGGGGACCTGATCCTTAGCTTTGGACTTGCTTTGAACCACAACTTGAAGGTCATGTTAGTGTCACTAGAAAAGAGTGACTTTAGGACATATGTTTGAAGACAATTTTTGCAGACTTTTTTAATGAAATTAAAACCCATTATATATGAGATTGATTAGATTTCAAATATGTAATTTTTTTTACAATTGGATTATTTTTTCTATTTTTCAAATATTTTTCGATGAAACTAATCCATAAACTTGAAATAACAGGTTTTCTTATTATTTTAATAACTTTTTATTTTTACATTTTTTGAAAAATAAATTTATATGTTAACAATATTTAGACAATTCTTTTCAATTTGGAAAAAAATAAAAATGATAAGTTTAGGTATACTTATGCTTGACGTACATGAGGGGTTTTCAAAACAACAATTATTCCTAATGAAAAATTAATAAAAAAAAATTAGAAAACAATTACAAAAAATATCTTGAACAATCTTTAGTGTCCTATAGATTTTTTTAAAAGGATTTGGAAAAATATTTTTATTTAGGTCAAAATATGGTTGACATACACATGCATGGTATGGTCTTCAAAAAGTGACTTTTAAATAGTTGCTTTTAGACACACCAATTGAAAATCAATTTGTATCATTTGGGTATTAAAATAAATTACATATTTGGAAAATAGAAGTACTATATTTCATATTATTAAATTTTTATAAGATTCAATCTTTAAGTGCTTCAAATTTTTAGGTCAAATGCGACAAATTCTAAAATTCAAGAAAAACACTTCTACTTTTTGACAAAAAAGTGGACTCAACTTCTTCCACATACCTTATACAACTATATAATTCACTTATATACAATTGTATACTTCATTTATATATACTATTGTATAATTTATTTATACATACTACTATAGAACTCATGTATATATACAATTATATAATTCATTTATATACAACTGTATAACTCATTTATATATACTATTGTATGAGTCCATATGTACTATTTATAATTCATTTATATATGCTACTATATAATTCATTACAAATACTATTGTATAATTTATTTGTGTATACAATTGTATAATTTATTTACATATACTACGGTATACTTTATTTATATAAACAACTATATAATTCACTTACATATACTATGGTATAATTCATTTACATATACAACCATATAATTCATTTATATATGCTATTGTATAATTCATTTACATATACTACTGTATAACTCATTTATATATAAAATTGTATAATTTATTTATATATTACTGTATAATTGTATTTATATATACAACTATATGATTCATTTATATATACAACTGTATAATTCATTTATAGATATAACTTATATAATTCATTTATATACACTACTCTATAGTAATTTATATAAACTATTGTATTTAATTCATTTATATACACTACTGTATAATTTATTTATATATACAACTGTACAATTTATTTATATATAATTGTATAATTTATTTATATATACTACTATATAATTCATTTATATATACTTATATAAATTAATTTATATATTATTGTATAATTCATTTATATAGACAACTATATAATTTATTTATATATACTATTGTATAATTCATTTACATGTACTATTGTATAATTTATTTATATATACAAGTATAATTCATTTACATATACTATTGTGTAATTCATTTATAGATACAACTATATAATTTATTTGTATATACTATTGTATAATTCATTTACATATATTATTGTATAATTCATTTACATATATTATTGTATAATTCATTTATATATACAACTGTATAATTTATTTATACATACTATTGTACATAATTATTTATATATAACTCCATAAGTTATTTATTTATAAAATTGTTTAATTCATTTATGTATACTACTGTATAATTCATTTATATATACAATTGTATAATTCATTTTTATATCCTATTGTATAATTCATTTATATATACAACCATATAATCCATCTATATATTATTATATAATTCATTTATATATACTATTGTTAAGCCCAACCCCACCTATAACTTTTGTGACCCCTTGATAAGTTCAATTATGTTAGTTGAGTAAATAACTTGATGACTTTATCAACATTACTTAAGTATTACATAGCTTCAGAATCATCATAATTAGTATGAGTTAATCCTTATTAATCTCTTAGAGCATTATGTTAAAATGAGTGTGTAATTAAAGACATAGGGACATGTTGAATTTTACCAGGGGAGAGACAACCTCTAAGAATTAAAATTATAAAGTTATACTATTTTTTTTTTCACATACAATCTAATATTATCATATATCAAGCTAGCGTCCAAGCCTAGGGATATATTTATGGAATGATATAATATTTCCTCTCCTTGTGTAGCCTTACTTAATTTTATAATGAGATCCCTAATAAATTTTTTGTTCCAATTTACTCTTAGATTTACAACATGGTTGTCATGTGAAGTATTCTCATTTTATAGAAAAAAAGAAAACTTCATTCCAAAATATAACTATAACAAATCTTCATCCTAGAGTTAATTTGAGATGTACTTAACCTAGTCTCTTAAAGGAAGATTAGTATTTCTTTATGAAGTACTTTCTAGGTGACAATAATTTACTATTACCCTATTGCTATTTAAGATGCATTGTGAGATTACTTGTATCATCTTTTGTTTTAATTTCTACTTTGTTATTGGAATTTATCAACCCAATAACCTTATACAATTACCTTATTATACTAAGATTCTATTTGTACATTGATTTTGATATATGAAAAGAGTATATTCATGTAGTGCAAAATGCATGAATACCATCTTGGAATGTATGCTGAATTTATAGATTATAATTTTATAAATTATGAGTTACCACATAGTATTTGACATGCACAATAATTATTGTGTGATTACATTGTAATACTTTAATAATATAGATAAAGTAAGTATTATGAAAAATACAAGTATTCAATGTTAGTATCTTCAATTACTGATCATGCGCTCCTTTGATTTTTGATGTAGATGCATCTTGTGCTACTGAGGACAATAGTTAATCTACAGGGGGAGAATTGTTATGTGACTTTTCCCCAAGAGAAGAGAAATAAATAAATAACCCTTTGGAATTAAAAGGGAGATAGAAAATAAAGGATATTATGATCCTTTGGTTAAAATAGAGATTAATAAAATATATATACATCTTTAAAAAAAGAAGAATAATTATTTATTTAAATAATTTTTAAAAGGAAACCTTTTGTGAGAGTGTGGGATGGTTTGGAAACCACCCCTTAAAAGGATATATAAATCATTCATGTGAGAGATGGAAAAAAAAATCAAGCAAGAGAACAAAGAGGAAATTGTTGGAAAGATTGCTAAGAGTGATATTTTGGGTTAGCAGGCTATGGGCATTGGAGAAGGGGGCATACAGAGTGTGTCCAACTCAGGGTACAAAGTGCACCCAAGATTGTCCTAGCCAAGGGTACTGTGCATGTTGAGTACTTGTACACTGGAGCATGCTATGTAATGTTGTGTAGATTCTTGAGAAGCATCTAGTTTGGTTCTGGATAAGAAATTGTTTCTCCTATATGGCTCACAAACAAAAGAAAATGAATCTGAAATCCACTCTAGGAAATCGTTTAGACTATCTACACATTTCAAAAAGGATAAGTATTTGTTAATGCATGATTAATTATTGGAGAAATAAAATTGTTTTAAATCTTTTGTATTTACTATGCAATAAAGTGCAATTAATGATTTACTCTCTACACAATCCATTGTAATTGAATGCAATTATTGATTTATTCATTATATTTAATTTAATTTTAAAACTATTGAATCTGCTAATTAAAGATTATATTAAGTTTTTTTTCATAAAGAATTATTGATAATTAATTTGGTTACAACAACTCTAACCAATGATAGGTATACCTAAAGTAGGTTAATAAGGTAAATTGTATGCATCAGATGTCAAGTTGCATAGTGAATTTTATTGGATGAAAGAGTGTTCACTATTAAATTAAATAGTATAGTTAAATAATTCAACTAGGGTTAGGTTTTCATTATCATTAAAGGCATGCTCGAATTCCTATCTTGCATAGAGAAAATAATAAGTATTTGTTTATTTCCTTGTATTAAAGAAAAGAAATAGGGTTTCTATTTAATCTTGTAACATAGGAAAGTTGAGTGAAGATAATATACATCTTGAATAGAAGAGTGCAAAATAGGGCATTAGAAATGATAATATAATAATCATATTATTTTATTCACTTAAGCTAAACTTAGGAGTGTTTTTTTTATTATTAGATTGGGCTAAATACAAGTTAAGCTGTCTCATTGCATGATATTAGAACACTTGTCACACTCTAATCAAATCCTCATCTAAGGTTTTCTTTTTTCTTTTGTAATAAATTATTTATACATTTTAATCATCTATTCACATTCTTGTATTCACAATCAATCAATATAAAAGACATATCAAATGCTTGTGTGGATCAACTTTCTTCTCAAGGTTGCATGGGCATAATAATTGCTTTGCTCTCTCATGTGTGATAGGTTTTTTGGTTGTAGAGGATCACTAGGAGTTGTGGGGGTTAAACAATCAACTCTAATAGTTTTATATGGTTGGATATTCTCTTAACTAAAATAATTGTGATCGAAAATCATGTTTCATGATCGTCCCATTCTTCATAAGTACCACAATTGATGGAGTACATCTTCTTAGGTAGTGCCCGTAGATCTACCCTCAGTTCATTATCTTTTTTCTCTAATTTCCTTTGGGTATTCATTTCTTAAGTGTCCTCATCTACAATAGGTACACCATATGTTAGGTCATTGTGCTAGCATTTCTTTATTTCTTGTTATATCTTGTTAGATTCTTAATTATTCTATTCCTAATCTCAATTTCTCCATTTCTTTGTTTTATTTTTTCCTTTCTTTTTCTTCCAGGATTGTTTTTCAATCTGGCATGTCAAAGTAATGAGTTTTGAATGAGTATTAAAACTTCTCCCATCTAGGGCTACTCTGATTTTTGATATTACTTTGAAGATGAAGCATTCAATTTTCTATTTTTTTTGTCAATGGTTCCTCTAATATCCTAATTATTTCCTTAAATATTTCATCAAACTCTATTATGGTTTCATCTTTATTTTGTGTAAGATCTCACAATTTTCTTAGTCCTTCGATGTGCAATTTTGGAGTGTCAAAGTTTGCTAGAAACTCTTGTTTCACTATATCCTAGTCCTTGATGTTCCCATGAGAAGTTTTTGGTACCATTTGAGGCTCTTACTGTGTATGGACCCAATAAAACCAAATAGATTTGTTTGGTCCCTCATTATGTTTTGTCCCTACCACATTGATTCTAGAATAAAGATATGGTATGCTACTTCATTGGTGTCTTTGAAAAAAATAGGTAGTTTCTTGAAGGTATTCATGTTTGATTCTTCTTCATAGTCAAATGTTATATATATATATATATATCCTATTTCAAAGTGATGTGTCCCTAGGTATCTTATGTTATTCTCCTCTCCTCCTTGTTCTCTCATATCTTGTTTTCTTAAGTGGCTTTATTTCTTCTATGAAAATTATAAATTTTAGTGAACAGATTATATGCACAGAAAAATAATTCAAAATTAGGCACAATAACACAACAAATACCCTAGGAAAACCCTCCTCCTGAGGGAGAAAAACCCAGCAACAAAAGTCTCTCTTATATATAAACAATGGCAACAAATCTCTTTACAATGAGGCCAATCACAAGGCCAATATTCAACACCCACTGTAGATGCAAGAATAGATAATAAACTGTCACTCCTTAAGATTCAATTCTACCTTAGAAGAATTCACAATCTACCCTTTGAGTAATTTGCAACTTTCTCTTGAAGAATTCACACTTACCTAAAATAAACTTGATGATCAAAAATGATAAGATGAACCTCCATATATACAATTTGAAGAGGTGCGAATATAATAAATGTAAGTCGGTGAGATAAGATAAATTGTCTTCTAGAATGAAGTCGGCCACCAAGAACAATATAGGAGATTGTGCCAAGGAGAGAAAACAAAGATAATATGTATGAAGTCGGCCTCATACAAATCTTCATTAAATATGGCTTCTTCAAAAACTCGTGCCAAGTATATATAAATTAAATAGCCTTTTGGCTATCATTTGATTTATCAATCTGGAGTATTATATCGACACTGTATGTTATCATTAACACTCCCTGTCAGCTAGAGAGAATACTTCCAGCTACTCAAGATAAATCACCTCAACATTATGTCCATCACATTGGCTACAACCAGATGTGAAAAGAAGAATATCACCTCAACATGATATTAGATATCGTCTCAACACGATATCAACCATAGTATGGTAAGTACAAGTTTTCATCACTTGCATGATGTTGTCACCTCAACATGACTTTCACCATGACTCTCTCAGAGGGTGAAACACAAGTACAACATATGTCATGGATTCTCACACATGACATCCACCATGACTCAACTCAGAGGGTGGAAACAAGGGCTTTCAGCTCAAATTCTTCTATCTCATAAGAAAATGCATTAACAAGGGCTTGCACCTCAAATTCTTCCATCTCAGAAGAAAATGCATTAACAAGGGCTTGCAACTCAAATTCTTCTGTCTCAGAAGAAAATGCATTAACAAGGCTCACTGATACTGAGACTCTTAATCAAGGTTGGATTCTCCACCATACCAAGCTTATCTCAGAAGTACACAAACTTTATCTTGGCGAGAGGCTTGGTGAGAATATCTATCGTCTGCTCATCAGTGCTAATGTACCTCAACTATACAACCTTTTGCAGTACCATATCTCTAATATAGTGGTACTTGATCTCAACATGCTTGGTTCTGTCATGAAACATAGGATTGACAGAAAGCTTCACACAACTCTGATTATCACAATGAATGATAGTAGGCTCCATTGATTGTCCAAACAATCCTGCAAGGAGCTTATGAAGCCACACTGCTTCCCGATTTGCCCTACAAGTTGCAATGTACTCAGCCTCTGTTGTACTCAATGCTACAGATGACTGCTTCCTGTTGCACCAAGAAATCATAGCAGAACCCAAACTGAAGCAACAACCAGAGGTGCTCTTCCGATCTGTGATGCAACCTACCCAATCAGAATCAGTGAAACCATGTAACTCGAAGTCTGCATCTGGAGTATACCTCAACCCATATCCAACTGTGCCACACAAGTATCTCAGGATATGTTTAGATGCAACAAGATGTATCTGTCTTGGATCACACATAAATTGGCTAAGTGCACTCATTGCATAGCAAATATCAGGTCTAGTATTAACTAGATAGATCAAGAATCCAATTAGCTATTTGTACAATGTAGGATCCACCAAATCTGAACTAGCTGCAGCCTCCTTCAATTTATGTAGATTGGTCTCCATAGGTGTAGACATGGATTTGCAATCCATCATGCCAAATCTCTTAAGTATATCAATGGTGTACTTTCCTTGACTTAGAATCATCTCATCTGGTTTTTGCCAGACTTATAATCCAAGGAAGTAATGTGTAGACACCGAAATCTAGTTTAGGCCTGCGACTTCCACATTCTTCATTATTTGTATTCTTCATGGTAATTGATTAAATAATGTCAATTATTTAATTAATCATAACATTAATTCTTCTATTGATTAAATAATGTCAATTATTTAATTAATTCATCTTCCATTAATTCTTCTATTAATTAAATAATCTTAATTATTTAATTAATTCACTTTTCTTTAGTCTATTTGATTAATTAAATAAACGCTTTTTATTTAATTATCTTACTAATTAACCTTATTCTTCTTGTCAAATTAAATAAATTCTTA
>VDFB02339309.1:94628-108295 GCA_007258455.2 Sequoia sempervirens | reverse complement strand
GCCCATATAACCAATATTCATTTTCCATCATTGATTTTGTCTCGTATCTAATAGTTCTCATTGCTTTTCCAGAGCTAAAATTTATCATGCTTTTAAATGTTCATCAATCCTAGAATTCATTTTAGATTGTTGATCTCCACTGATCTATACTTGCCTAAAATATTTTTAAAGGCCTAATATATCATCAATTTGATAGCTCAAGGTGATCACTCTATTGGCTAGAAGTGCAATATTTGACAAGATTTTAGACAAGAAAGGATCAAATAATAGTTCAAAATGAATTCTACATTTGATGAACATTTGAAAGTGTGGGTACATTTTAGCTCCCAAAAAATAAATGAGAATTGTTTGATAAGAAGAGATCAATAATCCACAAGGAATTTTGGGCTTAAGTACATTTTAACTCCCAAAAACAAAGATAATTATTAGATTGGATATGAATTTATAGATTTGAATAGTGTCATTGTATAAAAAATTTCTTTATTTGGTGTTGGTTTAAAATATCTAGTTCATGTGAGTTGTAGTGCTTTCCTTTTTATCTCCATTTTTTTCTTGCAAGAGTAATTAATTGTAAAATTACAGAAGGAATTTTACAAGGACTATAAATATCTAGAGGGGACTAGTTAAAGTTTATTAGGAATGTTGTTGAGGAAAATTAGGAACCCTTTTAAACAAAGTTCAACCTTTAGTTGAAAACAATAATAACTATAAAGAAGTAGAAATTATAACTGGTCAATGTAAAAAAAATATTCCCTAAAAAAAAAATTCATTTTAATCATATAACTACATTTCTTCAATTTCATAATTTTGTCTCTAACATAAATTAAAATAAAATAGAAACCCTATGTGGAACATCTTTACAAGGGCCTAAATCTGATGTGGCCCGTGTATAATTTTAACCTAAAATACAATTAAAATTGTGGGAAGACTCCTTTGTATTAAAAGATTATATAGAAGTGTTATTAAATATATATGTAATTTATGATATAATTTTTAAAATAAGATAAACTTTAACATTTGTAGGACAAACAAATAGAATCTACCATCAGGAAAGTTCACCACGAACAATTCACTACGGAAAATTCACGGCCAACAATTCACCACAAGAAAATTCACCAGCATGACAAATTCAGCTTAAGGAAAATTGAACACCAACAATGCAGTGAATTTTCTAGTGATGAATTGCTGATGGTGAATTTTCCTGATGCCCAAATTTAGTCCTTAATCTCCACTTATTAAACTAAAACTGTACTTGCATGCAACCTCTTTTATAAAACTTTCAAAACTCAATATATTGTTCGAAAAAAATCTTCAAGAGATCCTTCAATACAGATTTCCCATACAAAATCTGAAATTCTTCATAAAATGTTTCTCATAAGCTCTGATCCTCTATACCCCTTTCTCAACCCAAAAACTAAAATAAAAAAATTATATGGCTTGGGCCATGAGGCTAAGAAAGTGGTTCTCATACCTTTTTATGGAATCAAGAACCAGCAGAATTTATTCTGCTATTGACTTTTAGTACGCTAAAACATTATAACAGCAGTAAACTCAGCTGATTCAAATTCGCAACAGCAAGTCAATACTATATGCAAGCATGTAAGAGCTGATTGCACTATAATAACAATAAATAAATTTTAGTCAAGTAAATTAATAAATAGCAACTGATCATAATTGAAGGGAGGCATACAGCAAATTCACTGTCAGCAATTCTTTGGAAAAATTCATCGACATGACAAATAAAGCAGAAGCAAAATTCACCACCAGCAATTCATGCCATGGAAAATTCATCGCATTAATATTAACAAATGTTAAAGCGGTTAAGTTTTTCCATGTGAATTTTACTTGAAGTGACTTTGTCATATTCACCACCAGCAATTCATTGCCATGGAAAATTCATCGCATTAATATTAACAAATGTTAAAGCGGTTAATTTTTCGCGACAGTGAATTGTTGAAGGTGAATTTTACTCGAAGTGACTTTGTCATGTTCCCCACCAGCAATTCACTGCCATGGAAAATTTCTCACATTAATATTAACAAATGTTAAAGTGGTTACTTTTTTCCACGACGGTGAATTGTTGAAGGTGAATTTTACTTGAAGTGACTTTGTCATGATGAATAACTAATTCCACATCTGAGATTAAAGGATAATATTTATGACACAATAATGTTGCTTATAACAATTATTGTACCTTATTAAACTTCTATGACCTTACTATTACAGGAATAGACTCTTGAACCAAATCCACTTTCACTAACACTCGATAGGGAGTGTGTGGAGGGAAGGCAGGTACATCGGTCCAATGTTGGACAGAGCCCAAGAAGGGTAATAAAACTTGAGGGTGTCCAACTTGAGATCGTGCACATGCCCTTGGCATAGTAAATCTTCTATCCAACAAGGTTAGGAAGAGGAGTGAGGAGAGGATCTATTCCGCTAGGGAGTAATAGGTCATATCTGTTCAAGTTAGTTTATGTCCTAGGTGGTAATGCATTTCATTTGTCTTATTCTTAAAATGTGCAATCTAAAATAACCTAATTTAACCATGAACAAGGAACTTTGTGTGTGCATTTTTATGTCTCTAATAAGGAGACATTACAAATACAAGGAAATTTATAACTTCAAGCAAACACAATTGGAAAGGAAAAAGCAATATCCTGCATGCTTGCGGTAAAATGGGAGTTTTCATAATAGATTATGGGTAGGTCCAAAGCATAAAGGCTAGAGAAATTATGGAGACATGCAAATGGGAGAAAATCATGGGAAATCAAGGCGTTTGGGCGTGGATAGAAGAGAAATTCGTAGCAGAGGTCTATAGGAGGTATGTAAAGAACATGGCATGGGAGGGAAAGATGTCTGAATGCAAAATCCACGTGAAAAAAGAGAAGACAAAGGGAAAAGAAATTTTGGGAGGATGCAAGACCATATATGCATACAAATTTGGACAAAATTCAGAGAGGGAAGATTACAATACAGAATAAGGTGTTGAGACATCTTGGGGTTTAGAGGGAAGAGGGAAATGATTCGTAGTTGTAAATGAAAGGGTTATAGAATATGCACAAAACAAATTCATGAAATTGCCTTTTAAAAATGTTAGAGAAATGCAACTAGTAAGTGTAAAGCCAAATTCCACAGACATTGCGAGCATCCTTCCTGACTGCAATGGAAAGAGAGCAGGAGGGCGTTTGAGAATTTGGGCAGGATGGATAGGAGGCACAACAAGGAGTGTGGCGTAACAAATATTGGGAGAAGAGCGGGATGATACTCTCCTCAAAATTACCAAGTTTAACATGCAAGAAAGGAGTAAGGGTTCCTTCTAAGGTTCTTAGGTACTTGCCTTTACAAGCAGATTTCAGTTCAACATCTCTTATGTAAGCTAATAGCTTCTCAAACAATGATAAAATAGACATTTGTATCACAACCATAATGTTTTTGATTGTGTCTGTTCCCTATTTAGCCTAACTAAAAACATGAACTCGTGAGAATCACTTACTTGAGTTAATTTTATATCTAGCATTTTCCTCTAGTTATGAATGTTAAACCATGGTCAAGGAAATCCGAGTTAAAACATTTTTGGATCTCTTAGCAACTCAAAGTATTATTGCTATTCTTAGGAATAAAAATAAAAATAAAAATAGATTGATTGGGACAATAGTAACATTAATTTTATAGCAGGAATAGGTCAATATGTATTAGGTAAAAATTGTGAGTTCCCTCAATATGGGCTAATTGATATTGGGTAAATAATTTTTTGTATTTACCAATACCCTTAGTCATTTGACTTGTAAATCTTTATATGTATATGATACATTGAGATATGCTATAACTTGCTAAGAAAATCATAGGAGGAAGTGACAACTCACACCAATTTACTAATTATAAAATGGTAATGTTCTTGTCATTAGGGATTAAGGATGAATGTTTCCTTGCTATGCTTTGTTATGTATGGATGTAGTTTTTATGGAGTAAGTTGTTATGCATAATTATCATTTGAGGTGATTGTTTTATTACTTCTTGTTGTCCCATGACTTAATGTGACTAAGCTTATGCATAATTCTTGTTGGAAGCATAAATTACATGTGTGGATTAATTCTAATTATGTTAGCAATAAATGGTATACAATGAGGCAACAATAGAACTTGACCCCTAATTGAAAGTACTGATTGTGATAGTATACTAGTGTCCAACTCCAGAAGTCAAAACCTATCTAATCCTATTAGCATGGAACCTTGATTTATTTCTAATGATAACAATATACTAACTAACATTAGGCCATGACATTGATTATAAAGACAATATTGCTTTAGATCTAGATAAAATAAATATATATGCTAGTAATATCATGATGAGCTTACTTAGTAATTTAAGATGAATGCAATTAGCAAAGAAAGTTGGGATTATTAGAAAATAATAAACAATGAATTTTCTATTGCCAAGGGAGGATTATTTGAATATCCAAGTGTGGAATTTTGAGTAGAAAATGGTGGGAGATCAAATAGGTTCATACCTTGAGTTCATTAAACATCTATGTTGAGACTCAAGTGAAATAAGATGGCAAGGAAGTCTTAAGTTGAAACTCTAGCGATAAGAACACCTTATAATATAATCTAGAAATATAATACGCCTTATATAAGATTTGACATACAATCATTTAATAATGTAGGCAGGAAGTCGCCATCACGAAATTAGGGTGCACAATGGGTCCTCTCCCCTAATGGCGTTGGACTAGTTTAGCGTTTTAAGTGGCTTTCCACCTTATTTTCACAGAAGCTCATTCTTGAGGATTTTATTTGTGAGTGTAATGCATGCGCGGTAGACATTAAATTTCCTTTTTTGGATCTCATCAGTATTCATTTTTTAATTTTTGTGTAACTTTTATTTCAAATTTTGGTTTTCTCGCTATAGAACTGAACACAAAAAGGGTGACAATTTCAGGTGTTGTTAGCGTTGTGGTAGTGGTGTTAAGAGCAGGAACTCTGCAAGCGCGCTGGTGGCACATCCCACCTGCGTGGGAGGTAAAAATTCTAAAACATTTTTTCATATATTGAATTTGATTTCAAAGATGGGTGTTGCACGCTGTGTAAAAAATATGTCCTTAAAATGTTATATTATAAGGAAATTCTTTATCAATGGCATTTTCACTTCTCTTTATTCAACTGTCATTTTATCGAAACTTTTCCACCTTTCTTTGTGCCCTAGAGTAGAGCGAAGCTAGACAAACGGGTAACTGTACAAATCTAAATTATTAGTTTTTGTGTTTTCGTTTAATAATAAAGTTAGGGTTGAAACTATTTAACACTGCTGAATGAAATTTATTTGAAGCAATTCTTTGGAGAAGGTGTAATGATGTTATCTCTTCTTTGGAACACCTTAAGATTCTCTCTTCAGTATAGCGCGATCTCTTCTTTGGAACAATAGCTTTTAGTTAAAGTAATCTGTGTCTAATTGCAACATGGTAAAGGTTTTGTTTTAGGTTATCGCCCATCTTGACAGCTAATTTTTCCTGTAAGGCCCTTCCTGTGAAATATCATAAGGATATTTCTTTCCATTCGCTTTATATGGTTTTCAGATTTCATAAGGGATTAAGCTGAGCCTTGCAAATTACCTAAACCCAGAGTGGTCCTATAACAAAATCTCTGTGCTAATCTAAATGATATTAAACAGTATTTGTTTCAATCCATTTTCCCACGTGACGTGGCTCTCGTTACTTATGTTTCCTGTGGTTTATTAGAGAACTTACCAAGGAATTTCAAACAACTACTCGATTATAATTTATTTAGGGCTATTTCTAAATGGCTGACAGTAAGCATTATCTTTGTTTATTTTTTCATCTTATGGTTCTAACTGACATGAGAACTCATGCTGCAAGTTCTACTTCCTCTCGAAAAGCTGCAAATTATAAGTAAGAGCTTCCTGGAAATCGGGCTTACATTCCCACGAAACCTCGAGAACTGCTAGCATGTCATCCTTCTTCAATTACATTCCAATCCCGAAAACAAGCTACTGTGGATATTAGATGATGCCTAGTACAAGCCTCAATTAGAAATAATTTAGATTCAACATCCAACATACTTCCAGGCTTCTCGCCATGTCCATATGAGTTTTATGCACACATCAAATCTCATGTATGTCTGTTTGATTTAGGGCAATCACAGGCATTTCAAAATTAAATTCCACTGTTGAAGATCTTATTGATTCTTCTGAAATCATGATATAATAGTTTCCTTTTTTTTTCAAAAAGCCTGGACGGCATGAATTTTGTTTTAAGTGTTTTGAATCGCTAGAGATATTGCCTATTCTTTCCTACATCCTCTTAGTATGTAGGAATATTGATGGCAGAGTGAAGAAATATTAAAATTATCTGCATACCAGTAAATTGAGGTATGGAATTTGAAACATTACTGAAGCAAACCTTGTCCCGACTCCCCATTGCCATTATACAACACAGAAACAGTTCAAACTTCAACTCTGATTTAGTGTTTAGGCAAAGCTCTGTCAATCATAGTGAATTAACAAGATGCCTGAGGTCGAGGTTTAAAGATCGGCTGACTGTGAAACTATACTTTTTCTATACATAACCAAAGACCCTTCATTTAATGCGGTTATAATATGTATCTCAAATGTGGAACTTACTAATATAGTTTCCAAAGGCGAATGATATTCAGAACATATATTCTATCTAAAGAATAGCCATATGAAATGATGAAATACATACGCTGTATATCAAGAAAAGCCAAACAAAATACAGAGAAATGCACATACAAAACAGTCATAATTTAAGAAATAGGATTTAAGAAACCGTTGATTTATTAATGAAGGAATGGGCACAAGTTACAGGCCGAACATATAGCTAAGAAAATGGAAATTGCGATTAAGCCAGAAAATCTAGGTCCTTATTGTAAATGCCAATAATAGAATTCCAATTTTCTTGGGATTAACTTTTAAGTCTCCACCAATAAAAGAACTCAGTGGCTTTAGTATATTTCTGTAGACCAACACTTCTAAATAAGGCATTTTCAGATATATTGGTTTTTAATCAATCCTAAACAAGGAAGTGATACATTCTAACGGATGGATTTTCCAAAAAGATATGAACTAACAAAACAGGGTAGGTATATTTACCCTAACAAAATGGTAAATAATTTCTAGAAGATTGAAGAAGTCATGGATTACCAGTCAGTTTTGAATGTTGGTTCAGAAAATTTTCACTGAAGAATCTGAGACAAGATAAAGAGGTATGTTTAGCGTAAAACCAATTTCTACTGTTGTCCAGAACTGATGACTTTATTTCTGCAGACAACTCAATTTGTTAACAAAACAGCAATGAAGGCTAGCATTATTTATCTCAGGGTGAAGTGTCTCCCATACTTCTTCAAAAGTGCTTTATTAAGGGTTTTCTTATATTTTTAATCTAGCTTCTTGTTTTGATTTCAAGGTTAGTATAAAGAATCTGGCCATTTAATGCTTATTTTTACCTTCTATCTACAATATTGCAACACAAAACTTCTTGATGCTTCATGTATAGGATTTTCACTAAGCTGATCCTCACATGCTGTGTTTCTATATTGTCTTTGTCCTTAATAATACCAGTCCTCTACATTTTTGTTGCAAAACTTATTTACAAATTAAACTTATTATTTGGTTTTTCTTAGAATTTTCAGAGTTTGTTGTTGCTTCATCACAAGGAGCTGTGAACAAAAATTAGAGCCAATTAGGGAGCTTTTATACATCATTTATTGCATTTTTGGGTATGTGATTAGCATTCATAATGAGTGCACCAACTTGGGAAGCCAGATGCAACACAATTTATTGCTGATGAAGCTTTGTCCAGCCTTTGCTCCAGCTTTATAGTCCTGCTACAGCTGTATCACTTCACCCCTAGCCATAAAAGCAGCTCTACAGGTCTGTTGGGCGTGTTTTAGTGACCATACAGGTCTCATTTTCATCATCATTGCATACATCTGCTAGCCATAAATCTATACAGTGTCCTATGGGACATCAATAAATTGTTCTAAGTCTGAAATTTTGTTTGCAGCTTGTCTATCAGGTTTCTAGCACTCTAAAAGCAACAAATGCACTTTCCAAGTGATATCACTATGGTTGAAATCATATCACTTATAAAGGGACCAAGTGATGCTCATTTACATGTTCCTTAATCTAATAAACTAGAAAACCAACAACCTTGTGTGTATTGACCCATAACTCTCCCTGGCAAAGCTACATTCAGCAATCTCAAACTACAAATTAGTTTGTTTATTTGGAAAAACCTCTTTCTTTGTTGCTTGCCTAAAAGCTCTTGGCTTGAATTCCTCTTTAATCTCCTTTACATATAGTAACTGTTTCATGGCTAATAAAAACTAAAATACCATTAAAAATATGAAGCAAAATTCATAGACAAAAAATCATAGATGAAAAACTCGCCAAAAACCCAGCGCTTTCAGTTTTACAAAAAGAATTTGCTATTTTCATTTTGTTTCAGACTATTAGTATTGTTGGAATTTAAACCCTAACTGCTACCGTCCCCGCCAACCACTTCCCACTATATAGCAATCAATAAAATAGCCATCGCGATACTGTGGGAGACTTTCGTAGCTTTTTGTTTTATCTCAACCGCCTGCTGTCACCTCTAGCCAATGCCCACAATATATAGGTGATTTTGAATTAAATGTTATTTCGTTCCCTCTCATCCGTGAAAAATCATTCATGTGACTTTTTTCCTACAGTATATATTTTGTAATTGTATTTTACTTTTGAATTAATGAGAAGAAGGTGAATGTGAAGAAACAGAAAATTACGAGCAGCAGCTCTGTGTTGAAGGAAAAATTAATATTTTAAGTTTTAGTTTTATTTTTATTGTGAAGAAATTCCTCTGCCTCTGGCCTTCACGTGGCATAGAGCAAGTTCGATTATCAGAGCTAATTTTATCAAAGCAGATTATCTGGGTAAATTTCAAAAATGGCGACAAGCACAAGCTTGACAAACCAACAAATTCCACAGTTTAATGGGAAGAATTATGAGTACTGGTCAATTACCATGAAAGCACTATTTAGCTCACAGGATATATGGGATTTAGTAGAGAATGGATTTTCAGAGCCAGCAGATGCAGTAGCATACAATGCTTTAACACAACTAGAGAAAGACTTATTGAATGACACAAGGAAGAAAGATTCAAAGGCTTTATTTTATCTGTTTCAAGCTGTACATGAGAGCATTTTTCCAAGGATTTCAGCAGCAACAAAGTCCAAACAAGCATGGGACATACTTCAAAATGTAAAATTACCAAGTGCATGGTACAAAACAAAGCTACAAATGCTGAAGAGATTTTGAAACAATATGTAGGAAGGACAAATGAATCAGATTCATATTCTACACCCAAGTCATTGGGGTGGTTAATCAAATTAGGTCTCATGGAGAGAATCTGGAAGATACCAGAGTTGTTGAAAATATTTTAAGGAGTTTTCCCACAAAATTTCTACCGGTTGTAGTTGCTATAGAGGAGACAAAGAATCTCTCACAGTTCTCAGTTGATGAGTTGTATGCATCTCTAATTTCTCATGAACATAGGCTGAAAAGGTCAGCAGATACATCACTGGAGCATGCTTTCAAAACTCAGGCTTCAGTCAGTCAAGGAAGAGGCAGAGGTAGATCAAGAGGAAGAGGAAGAAACTCTTACAGAGGTGAAAGATATAGTCCATCAAGTTCAAGTGGAAGATGTAGCAATCAAGGCTCAAGCCAAAACCCAACACAAAATCAGTCACAAAATCAAAGGTATGATAAATCTCAAGTCCAATGTCACTACTGTAAAAAATATGGGCATTATATGAATGAGTGTAGAAAGCAGTATGATAATAATAGACAAAATGCAAATTTTTCAAAAGAAGGTCAAAATCAGAATTCAGATAAGAGCACAATGTTTTTAGCTTGTAATGTTGCTCAAGCAAATGAAAAAGATGTATGGTTTTTAGATTCAGGCTGTAGCAATCATATGACAGGGAATCTAGAAATGTTTTCAAGTTTAAATGAGAATGTAAAGTCTGATGTTACATTGGGCAATGACAACAAAGTGTCAGTCAAAGGAAAAGGAGATGTCAATATTCTAACTAAACAGGGGGAGAAAAAGTATATTTCAGATGTGTATTTTGTTCCTGGTCTAAAACATAACTTAATGAGTGTAGGGAAATTGGTTCAAAAAGGGTATAGAGTAACCTTCAAGAATGGTTTGTGCACAATTTTAGACAAATACCCAAGCAACCAACTTATTGCAAAAGTCTGAATGACAAACAATAGAATGTTTCCCTTAAAGATAAGGCTAGATTTGAATATAAATTATGCTCAGGCACAACACTTAATGAATTCACAAGTGGGTAGAGAAGAAACTACAACAGTAGTGCAGACAATCTTTCAAGCTGAGATAAAAGATGAAAATTGGTTATGGCACCTGAGATTTGGGCATCTCAACTTTAGAGGTTTAAATTTACTTCATAGGAAAGGCATGGTCAAGGGACTACCTTTAATAGAAAAACCAGAAAGGGTATGTGAAGGGTGCATTTTAGGAAAACAACGTAGAGAATCATTTCTAGCAGCTATCATCATCCAAGCCATAGAGTGGATTGTCATATGACCAAGCGGCTTCCACTTCGAACAATGGATTGAGAATCATCTCATGTTTCTCTTGAATCACCTTCTCCTTTCTCTTACTGTCCAGCCTTCTAATAGAATGCAAGCCTCCATCCGTAATACCCCTCAATACATGCCTCCTACCATCAACCTCAAAAGACATTTCCATCTTATGTACATCGAGGGTAAATACTCCCAAGTCCTGGAGCCACTTCATTCCCAAAACTATGTCCATCTCTCCCATGTTGACCACATAAAAATCTGAATGTAACTCATAGTTGTTCAATCTCAAGGTGAGATTAGCAACCTTTTTCGTGCATACGATATTATATCCATCTGCTACTCAAACTCTAAATCCATCAAAATCCTCAACCTAAAGTTTGCACCGAGCTACAAAATCTCCATTAATAAAGTTATGTGTCGCACCAGTATCAAGCATGGTGATGCAACGCTGTCCATCAACTGTCCCTCTAAACTTGAATGTAGTCTCATCTTGAACATTGGCAATATATGCCATGGGAGTAGAATTCTTCTCATCCTAATCAAGTTATGAAGCAACTAGTTGATCCACATCATCAGAATCAGAGTCCTCAAAGTATGCCCACATGAAATGGTTTTCCTTGCCCTTAGGCCTCAAAGGGCAATCATGATCCTTGTTGTAAGGCTCCTTGCACCAATAGCATAATTTCCTCTTCCTCAATTATTCTCGTGTCTCCTCATCCATCATACACACTGATTTCTTTTTCTTGTCTAGTTGTTGGGGAGTCTCATTGCTTGTTGAAGGAATTTCTTTATGCAAGCTCTTGCTCTTTTGTGCTGCAAACTCCATGCTCCTAGCCTTCTTCATTGCCTCCTAAAGAGTAGGAGGATCAAAGGATTTTATCCATCCTCTCATAGGCTCCAATAAGCCCTCCATGAATAACACCACCAGTCGTCTCTATGAGATATTGGGAAACATTACTGACAATCTCTGGAAGTCTCCAATGTAGTTCTCTAAACTCCCAACTTGCTTGAGATGAGCCAAATCTCTGAAGTATGATTCTGGGTCTTTCTTATCAAAGCGTTCCACCAATCTATCCACAAACTCCTGAGAAGATGTGATCTAATTATGCTGCAGTGTTACTAATCCATGATACCACAATTTGTGCACTACACCCTCCAAATGCAAAGTGGCATAACTGATGGATTCCTCTTCTGTCATGGGTCAAAGAGCAAAAAAAGTATCCAACTTATGAATCCATGACTGTGAAGTAGATTTGCCACTTCCATCGAACATAGGTAATGTAAGCTTATTAGTAGCCTACTTGAGATCCTTATTTTGATTCCTAGGTCTCCTCTCCTGTCGAGACCTGTAGTAGTCCATCCTTGTTTGCACAAAATGATCAAAATGCATGAGCTCTCGAGCTCCTGGTGTCAATAGTTGCCATTCATCATGAGCAGCCATATATGCATCAACAAAGGTAGGCTCCTCAACATCTATGACATTTTCTTCTACTGCATGTTCTTCCCTCAAGAAGGTGGGTTGTGTAGGTCTATCTGTAGTGCAAGAAGATGCTCTTCATACTCTCCTTCAACCTGCTATGCTCTTGTCATCTTCATGATCTTGGGGCTGCCTCCTAGGTAAGATCAACTGCTATAGAGTGTTTTCAAGCCACTGAAGTACCCCAGACACCTGCTGCTGACCATCCCTTAGACCCCTCAAAGTGTCAAGTACCTCTCTATCATCATCTCTTCCATTTCTAGGACTTCCCTCTCTTCTTTCCTCCATAGGACGACCAATATCTTTGTGTCTAGCTGCAACAGTTGCTGATAAAGTGTCTTGCATTTGTTTTCTTTCTTCTCTAGCTATATATCTCTTCGACCTATCACTTTGTTGCATAAATGAAGACAATTTCTGACCCAAAGGATGGTAGGAAACCGCTCTGATACCACTGTAATGAGCCCTACTCAAATCTGACCTTAGAACACTTAAATTTCTACTTTGAAATTTTGTCAAACACTCAGTGTGCAATGTATGAAGAAGCTGGTATGCTATTTTCAGTTGTTTGATGCAAGAAAAAATGCCAAATGTTTTTAAAAAAAAGCTTGAATAACCCGCTACAATTACTATGCAAGCTTCCAAATGAATATTATACTCTCTTTCAATTTAAATGCATTTAAATGAAGTACTAAGGATATCAAATGCATCTACAGCCAAAGACATTTTTACAAACATTTGGTATGTGAACTTCTAATGCTGATTACTATGATATTTGATTGCACAACAACAACCACCTATTACTCCTTGATTGCAAATGTCTTTCAAATACAATGCTGATTTCAAAATAGCCAAGGCTCTTGGAAAATTACAACTCACATAATGATTACAAACAAATCTGATACAAAATGTTCACCTACAAAAATTATCATGAAATGCATCTAGATGATCATTGAGCTTATATAAATCATAAGGAACCTGGAACATGGAGTTGCCTTGAAGCTGTGATGAAGAAGCAAGCCATATCACATCCCAAGCTACCTCCTTATGTGCAGATCGAACTCTAGACCAGTCGCCCCTACTGCAGATGAAATGGCAGATATAAAATAATTTATAATCTTTTAACACCTCAAATCACCTCCCAAAGGGTCATCCCTCCTCCTCAAGCCAAGCGCCACCCTCCCTGATTGAAATCGGATTTTATTGGAGGCTCCTCATAGAAAATCGTGGCCCTTGTATGCTGGCATAACCTTAAATTTTACTGATAGTGAAAATCTGAATCTTTCACTTATTAAATATTCTCCAAAATACATTAAAATGAGAAGACCTTTATGTTGCCACCCTTGTTTCTGGTAATAATGCATAAATTAAATTATATCCAGCTTGATTCAACAGAAAATTACCTCTAATGGAGTCGCCATAGTCTCAAGAACTAAGCGCCTTCCTCTCTTCAGTTTGGTCTGAGAAATTCTAATATCAGATTGCCTCCAATGCAAGCCATCCTCCAAAAAAAAACCAATGAAACTCCAAACAACCCTCCACAATGAAGCCGTAATACTAGGATGAAAAAATC